>JAMKCH010067171.1:0-55808 GCA_023653785.1 Ophioderma brevispina
CTATGACCAAAAGTTGACGACCGTACGTAATTGCCCACATGCCACAAGTCAGAGTGTGGTACTTTCCATGACCGTACGCGTACTTCCAGACGGGGTAAGACTAATCTTAAAGGTTGTTCAACATGTTCAAAATTCAAATCATGCAAAATAATGCTCCTTAGTGATAGCCATGAAACAGTAATAGTAGCAGTGTCATGTCCCGCCATGAATTGAAACATTTAAATCAATGATAATAAGCTTATACTGCCTCGGGGACACCATCCACCCATGTGACTGGTCATCTCAACGCAAAGACTGGCATGGCACGCATGCTTCTATTAAACTCGATCCATTTCCTGATCTCCAATATAGCAACTGTTAAAGATTTTGTAATCGGGGGGTTCTTCTAGCGTCTTGGGATATCTCATGGTTGGTGATTTGTTACCATTTGGAATCAAAAAGTGTGATTTGGAGGCCAAAACTTACCTTGCATGCAATAACAATGGGTTCCGAATTCACGACTTGACACCCTAAACTTGTTAATCCAGAATTTCAGGTGATGAATTTCAGTGTGCTTTTAATTTGGTGTATGCATGTACAATGTTTAAAGATGATAATATGTTGGAGGGAATGTTTTTAGCTTCTTTATTTTTCAAATATTCATGTAAAACTCAGAATCTTAGGGGGGCCTAAGCCTAGGCAAAGGTAGACGGAGTTTCCACCCCAACCTCAAAAATATCAGTAAGGTTCTTGGTTGATGTGGATAGGTAAATATTAAACTTACCTCTTTCTGTTCAAAGTGTAGTTACGCATTTACGATCTTGAAGATCAATGAATTTTTGAGGGTGCAAAATCTTGCACCCAAGGTGGGTCCCTTTCTTTGCCATGATAACACCTTTGCATTCTTTTCTTTTGATGAGTGCTTTTTGATTTTTAATTACAAATGATCTGGAGGACAACAAAATTCAAAATTGGCTTGTAAACCCGATCTTTTAGAAAATTTTTTTTTCGGACCTGTTACGTGTAGGAGATAGGCGTGATCTCGTTCCTATTAGAAAAAAATGGGACTGAAAACTGGTCTAGGCAACGGCTATATGCACGACTGTCGTGCACGAAATTCTAAATTGGCGATACTACATGACAATACCACAGGCTTATCATTAAGTCCAACACCATAGTCGTCACACCACTCAAATTGTAAATAATGATACGCCATGTAATAATAGGGCTACGCAGTGTAATAATCAGGACATTTGTACGTTGTGCTTAAATTACTCAACAGTTAGGCCCCAGGCCACGTCCGTTGCCACTGTTTTCATCGTTACTGCTATTAAAAGTTTTCACATCCCCTCATGATTCTGGTCAATTCCCTGTGTATAACTCAAAACTCAGAAGAAACTTCCCCTGCAAAAAAGTAATCTCTATCAACATAATCCCTTGAACATACGCGCATGGCTACAGAGCTATGCGCTACAGAGCTATGCGCTCTGATACACTCTAATATCAAAAAGCCCTATTATAATTATTATACACCCCAAAACCATGCACTCCTGGGTACGGGGTTGGTGTTAAGAAGTGTTTTTATGTGTGTTTCCGTCAAGTGCGCGGCCCATTGCACTGTCAATTGGAAATGGTGCGTATCATTCTCGCCCATTTGGTGTATCACCACAAACGCTAAGGAAAGCCATGATACACTTGTGCGCTCAACCATTAAAATACAATAGAGCCTTTTATTCCACTCAAGTTAGCGTCTTTAAATAATGCCGATGGTACTTCGTGTTAATGCTTCTGTTGAAGCAAGCAAGTGTGTTTTAAAATATTAAACGCGTTTGCTTTTAAAACGCAATTTTAAATTACGCGATTTTATAAGCTAAAATCGCGTTTAGCTACACAGTTTATGGTGTTGAATCGGAGCCATAGAATTTAAGAGTCTATCGTCGCGTCGCCGTCACGCATTGCGGAGATATTGCCTTAGGATCCAATGACCACCAACGGGCACACCCCATGACAAAATCATTTCCACATAAAGAGTTCAACAAAAACTATTTTACAAAAGTGTTAGTGGAATTAAAGTAATGGGAAGTTTTCATACGTCCCTGTTTTCAGACATATATAAAAGGCAAAGCCTTTATACCTCATACGATACAGCACCTCGGATGACGATTTGGTGACAACGGTGACATACCTTATGTACTCCACCAAAACATATATCTGGAATTCATGGGATTTGATCAATTTCAGGGCGATTTGATATTTAGACCTGCTACTACTTTATGTCGGTCATTGGGCTGCTATTACTTTAATCGGGGGGAGAGAAACTATTATTTGTTTCAGATATTCAAGAGAAATGGCCCCGAATTTTGACAAATTAAATGGTCCTGGTCACGTCCACGCCTGTTGGTATACAATGTTTGGGGTTTCGTTCATTGAGGCAATATAAAGCGCAGTAGGGAAGTTCTAAGGAGAGGAGTTACTGAGGATTATGTGTTGGTCTTAATTATCAAGCATCTGAGTTAAAATATTTCTCACTGTGTCTATATAAGACTGACATCGCAGTAACTTGACACTCTTGGGTACTTGTATATAAAATATGGGCATTTGAAAAACTGTGACAGATGCAAAGAGACATCCTTTATATTATCTCCTCAGTTTTGAGACTAGTTTATTGAATCTTGCCCAGAAAACACTCAATTTGACACAAAAATCGTCTTCTTAGGTTATATAATAAGAAAATATATGGTTTCTTGGACGAGATGTGGCCATCTTGAAAAATAGCTGTGTATATAAATTTCCATGACTCAGACAATTCTGGCAATTGTATATTGAACCTCTTGACCCAGACAACATACATTCCGACACTAAGTCGCCATAGTAGTGCTATTACCTTTAAAATGGCGGCCATTTTGGAAAATGTTGGTTTATGCAAATTGCCATCACTTTTATTTTTGTCATCACGCATTTTCATGAACTACACAACCCAATGATCAATTTTAGCTATGATTGAAAATGTTATTATTCCGGCCTTGGTTGGCAGAAATCTAGGGCCCTTTTCACCTGATGCTGCAGCACTATAATGTCATTTTGAAAGTAACACACATGCCAATTCACACATTTTATGATCCTTTTGGCCAAAAGTAGCATTTTCATCACATGTAAGACTCTTAAAGGCACTATCAGTGATTTATCAGAAAATCGAAAAAAATCACCAAAAATCAGATTTGTGCATGTCTGTAACAAGTATAGGTAACCAAACATACCCTACAAATGATAAGACCAAAAGGCATCTGATAAAGACAAAATCGGATATTCTAGTCAATACTCTCCGTACACTTTTAAACAATATTAAAAAAAAACACGTAATTGAATGGAGATTCATATCTTTGAACACAGCTGTTTTGTCATTATTTTCAGTGGAACAATGCATTTTCGAATTCCAGAGTTTTATCCTTCACTTTTAAGCTATTCCTAATTTTGTCTCTTTCGAGTAAATCACTGATAGTCTCTTTAATTGACACGAATACTTTTCTTCATGTTATTTTTCAAAAGTCACATGTATTTTTTTAAATTATGATAATTCAAGGGATATGATGTGGGAATATTGAACAAAATATATTCATGTTAATAAATTAACGCGTAATTTCATAAAAGTAAATGTAATTTCAGGAAGTTACACGTCAAAAATATGCCGGTTTTTACTGAACAAATTTTACAGGGGTGCCCCTCGCGAAGATTGTGGGCGGAAATCCAGAGGAGATAATCATAATACAGGGGGTTAAAAATTAAAAAAATGCTTTGATTGCTGTAAAAAGGTAACCCGAGGTTCGTCTGGCTTACAAGGATAAAAAAGTATTTAGTTTGTATACTACAAACGTAGGTTAAGGAGGTATTATAACGGCAAATTAATGTCAAAGGTCAAGGTTGATCTTTACTACTCCATCGATTTCTTTTAAAAAAGTTCTCAAGAAAGTAGTTGCACTGTTAAAAAGGTTCATTAAAATAACAGCGATTTGACTGGCAGCTGGGAACTAAAACAGTTAAAACCACGTTTTTTCACATTCATTGGCACGTTCGAGGCCCTTTTACAGTATTGCACGTTTTGAGTCCCGGCTAACAAGTCAAACCCCATATTTTAGATCATTTTTAACAGTGTGGTCTATTAAGATAACATGAAAAACAAAGGTCAATGCCATTGACCTTCAATTATACCTGAATTTTAGAAATTACGTTAAACAGTGCAAAAATCAGTTTTGTTGCAGACTTTGAGGAAAGCTGATCAATATGAGGTCCGAATTTAAAGAAAACGGAGCCAAAGGCAATATTAAAGACAGTTTTACTACTTATTCTTCAAAAAAGGTCATCTGAAGGTTCTCTGAATAGCTTAAAATCCAAAGCTTTAGGGGGCTCTGTCCTGGACCATGCTGGGGCTCTGCCCTGCTCCCTTTCAGGGGCCCAAGCCTGGGCCCTAGGTTGGGCCCCTGAACCTACCTGCTTATGTTGTGTTTGTGTGTCCGTTTATGATAAATACCTTTGGCACTCCCACGCATAAAATTCTGTCTGACTGATATGTAATGAAAACAACATTACCTACTCATTTGTTTTTTTTTTACATTTCCACATTTTGGTTTTATGTCCCATTTTAGGAGGGAGGGTGAAGGAAAGGGAAGAGTGAAGGAAATCGTTTTCATTGAGGAAATCGATAGACCAGAGGGAATCTTGCCCCTGAGGAAAAAATGACTTTTTGCACCCCTGGGTGACATTAAGTAATTTAAAATGTTGGTTTTAGCCTAGGTACTTAATTATGTGGACCAATTTTGTCCCCTCTTCCCAATACGTAAAAATTCAAATTTAAAGCATTTTAATGCAAATCTACTCATCTTTTATGGTCTAAATTCTTGTTTGAGGTATGTTTTTTGATTTACAAAGAATATTTGGATTTACTTAGGTATCTAGGCCCAAATAGCCCCCCCCCCCCCCCCCTATCAAGTTGAAATACGGACAAATTAATAATCGGGTCGAAAATGGTTATGGGGACGAATTGTTTTAGGCTGAGTCAATGGAAAAACGACTTTTGGGGATTTTTTAAAGTCTATCAGGTGTCCCCTCATTTGTCAGACCAAAATATTTTTTTCGGTACGATTGGGCCGGGAAGCTGTAATTTTGCCCCCAAAAATGACACTTGGTCCACTCCGTACACACCATTTTTGAGCAATTTATGACCATTCACTCATTTTTATGTTTGTATTATTTTAAAATATGATGTGGGCAACGCAAAATTGCATGTTTTGAGTAATTATGACAAAGTTATTTTTTAAAATGTTGGTTTTAGCCTATAGGCCTACTTAAGTATGTGGAACATTTTGTTAAACTCTGCCCATTACGTACAAATTCAAATTTTTCAAGCATTTCTGGCTAATCTACTCACTTATGGTTTAAATCTTGTTTGAGGTATGTGATTTTTGATTTACAATTTAATATAAGTTTGATTAACTTAGGATCTTAGCGGACCCAAATAGCCCTCCCACCCCCCCCCCCCACCCATATCAAGTTGAATACGACAAGCTTTAATGGGTCGAAATGGTTATGGGGCCCAATTGGGTTTAGGCTGAGTAATGAAAAACAATTTTTGGAGACTTTTTTTTTCTAAAGTTTTGTAAGGGCTGCCCCCATTTGTTCAAACAAAAATATTTTGTCGTACGTATAAGGCCGGGGGTGGGGAACCTGAATTGGGCCAGAAATTGAACCAATTGGGAAAACCGTTTTTAATACGTAACAAATTCAATTTTTTGAACCAATTTATGACCATTTCACCATTTTATGTTTGTATTATTATTAATATAATATGTGAGCAACGTTTAAAACATGCCATGTTTTGAGCCCCCCCAATTTAAGTAATTTTTACAATTTTTGGTTTTTTTGAGCCTATACTTAAAGGGCTTGTTACGATTTATGTGATTGTGTTCTCTACTTGATATGGAGGCCTGGACACTTAAACATACGCCCCATCAAGTACCGTGGGAAACAAAACTTGCGGTTTGATGGTATAAAAGCTACAATGCATATTTGCAAAGATCTATTCAATACTGTGACAATATTGATGGCTAACCATTAACACGGCGCGTTTTTTTTGTTTAATCTTGGGAATGAAAAGGCTTGGGGGGCAAAATTTCAGGACGACAATGAGAAAAATAAGGTCTTTCATCTGATATCAAAATCGATACTACTTCCGGGTTTAAATCAGGGGTGGCCAAAGAAGCATTTATGGGACTATAAGTTTAAAATTAGGGGACAAGATTGTATGGGCCGAAATGGTTATGTGGTTTTAAGATGAAATCAATAGAGGGAGAGTTTGCAGAGGGAGTGAGAACTTATTTTCAAGATCTTGTGAGCGCCCTCATTTGTAAGACCGAAATGATTTTTGTTACGGATGGGCTGAAATTATAAAATTTTGCCAAAAAAGAGACTTGAGCCCATAGTACAAAATTTGTACTCGTAATGGGTTTTCTACGTCTGGGTCACAACAACGTCACCACAGAGCGAGAAACAGCCGTCAAGGAGCACCCTACTTCCAAAAATCTTCATAACCCACGCCGCATGTGCATTCATATGCAAATGCATGTGTATTCATGCTTGGATTAGAAAATGTCATTGTTTCATCAATTTTAGACGTTGCCATTGTTTTAACACAGGGGAGTGGGAAGGACGCCTGATGTTCGATACTAGAGTTGGGATTTAGAGGTTGCCGAGCTCCTGTGGAGCTCTATGGAAAAAATCCCTAAATCTGCATTGACATGCCTGATTGGTGCCTTCAAACCGCTTGATGAATTCAATTTTTACCACACGGCAAGAAGACAATTTTGAGCAGTTTAAGCTATTTTAGGTGACTCATATCTTTAATTAAAACACAAAAAAGCAAGCAAGCAATTTTCCGGGCAATTTTGTTCTGCAAACTTTTAGTTCGTAGAAGAAATTTGGAGAAAAATGCATTTGAAAATTCAATTTTCGCGCCATGTCAAAAATCCCTAGACTGCTGAGAACGTTATTATTCAAATTTAGTCTCATTCTCATGTATATGGGATCCTACCACGCCTATTGACTTCACGAGGTCCGAGCACGAACGTATACAAACGCACACGAGACTACGGCGCTCATGCAACACAACGTATACCCGACGTATTGACAGGGTCTGGTTCATATCGCACCACATTTTGCTCAAATTTCCTTTCCAAGACCTGATTTGTCATAGTTGATCGCATTTTTTCGTGAAGTTAACGTATACGATTCGTTTTATGGGCGTGGCTTTTGGCAGTAAACCGTTTTCGCACAGTTATGACAGAAAAATGACCGTATCATGAGCCTTCTGTATATACATTTTACTGGGTATTATATAGAGTGCTAATTTTCCGAGGGATGCCAAATAAATCCGACCTTCTCCCTCCCCCCGGTTTATAACACGTAAAAGCGAGATCTTGACGAAAAATTTTGAATTTTTATATGTTGTCAGGGCTGGTTGGATTACGGCAAATTTATCACAGCGATAGTCCGTACTTCACGAGTTATTGATACTATTTGAGCACATTTTTGCATATATTTGGTCTCTACCGATTTTATGGAAAGTGTGCATGATATTCCTGAAAGAAAACTTATTTTGCTTTTTACTGGCGGATTAACACACAAGTGCATTTCCCGGTTTCGGGCGAAAATTTGAGTAGCGAAATTACTACCCTCCGAGAAATCGCTCAATATTGCAAAATTTATACGGAAAAGTTGTAATTGGATATGTTATAAAAGAAGTCTTGCGAACAAACTGTGCAACTCTCATTTTCTGAAACGCAAGGTTACTCGAGATACAGCCCAAGATAGAACATGAATTTTCTCAAGGGGGGTAGGACACTATCTGCTCGATTTGGGCATTGGGATTTCCAAACGGTAATTTGTGGAATTGCTACGTGTATTTACTATGGCAGTCTCGGTCCAGTGACATTACAAAATCATCTCTTAAACCTTGTTCAAAAGATCTTAGTAATATCATGATAAGTTAGGGAAAAAATATTAACTTCAAAATCCGTCAGGGTTAGTGAATTAACCCGACTGCAAAATAGTGTAATTTTAAACTATTTGTTGACCAAGCCTAGTCTTTAGTCAAGTCTGTGGGTAACCGTCCGATATGAGTAAGAGCGCCCTCCTGCCGTTTTTAAGTCTTTGAAACAGACTAGCACCCGGAAGTTGATGTCATTTTAAATTCGCTGTTGCTGTTAGGTTGCCATGTCCTACCCTCCCCCTGAATTTTCTATACAAAGTCTATGGGAGGCGTAAAAGTGGCGTGCACCCTAGAAAGAATAAATACCAGGGGGCCGGACACGATCTGCTGGATTTGGGCATTTGGGATTTCCAAACGGTAATTTATGGAATTCTTGCATGCATTTTCTATGGCAAATATGACAGAATGAAGTGTATCTGAGCGCTCGCTTCTCAGGTTCTACCTGCATCATATTAAATTAATAATTTAGATTATTGATGGAGAGATAACGCCAAGGGAAATTGATTCTTAGTTTCTCTGAAAAAGACTAGCACCCGGAAGTTGATGCCCTTTGAATTCGATGTTGCTGTTAGGTTGGCATGTCCTCCCCCCCCTGAATTTTCTATACAAAGTCTTCTGGGAGGCGTAAAAGTGGCGTTCACCCTTAGAAAGAATAAATACGACTTCAACCAGGGGGCCGGACACGATCTGCTGGATTTGGGCATTTGGGATTTCCAAACGGTAATTTATGGAATTCTTGCATGCATTTTCTATGGCAAATATGATAGAACGAAAGTGTATCTGAGCGCTCGCTTCTCAGGTTCTACCTGCATCATATTAAATTAATAATTTAGATTAATGATGGAGAGATAAAGTGGGAAAGAATTTTAAGGGAAACCAGGGAAGGAAAGGAGCAGGGAAAAACGTTAAAAAAGAAACGCAACAATACAGATCGTAAAGAGGAAGTGAAAATAAAAAGGGGAGGTGTAAGATGCCAAGATGGCGACCGAAGAGAGATCAGAAAGGAAGAAGAAATATAATGGAAGAAAGGAGAAAGAAATTAAGTGGGAGGACTGAAGGAATTAGGGAAGAAGAAGGCAAGAAAATGTAGGAAGGGGTTACACTGTAAGAAATAAATGCGAAATTACAAGACTGACGGCGGGCCGTAGCCAGGGGGGGGGGTGCGAAGCAACCCCCCCCCCCCCCCAAAAAAAAAGAAAAAGGTCCGATTTTTGATGTTGAAGGTCCGTTTTTTGGCAAGTTAAAGTTGCGGCTTGCGTCAATTTTGTTGTTTTAAACGTGGGTTTAAGGGGTTTTTGTGGGGCAATGGTATATGACTGACATTACGATAGGTGATTGTTATTTTAATGTTTTTGCAACGTGGGTGGGATGATGTAAACCCACCTCCCCCCCCCCCCCCCCCCCCCCCCCCCCCCCCCACCCCCCCGTCTTTAGAATTTGGAGACGACGGTTGAAAAATTTTGGTCAACCTGTGAAGCGCAGCGAGCCGAAAAAAAGGTTTTTGGTTTGTTGGTACGCAAAGGTTCGCGTCTGGCAAATCCGCCCACCCCTCCACATAAATTCCTGGCTACGGCGGGCTGGACTGACGGTAAATATACCCTAATTTCACATGACTTTGTCTTTATTTTCAACGTAAATAGGACATTAAAAACAGATGATTTCAGCGCGTAAAAATATGCAGTGAACAAGGACATAATAATTACTTTGCAGCGATGTAGAATAACAGCAAAACATATCATTAAAAGGTTTGAACTGTTATAAATTTACGTAGCCAATCTCACCTAAGAGGGAGAAGGCAAGCCTCAACGACCAACCGCTCACCTTTGTTGACGTGCGAGACAAGAACAGAATTGTGCATCAGATATGGAGTAGTAGATATGCAGGAAACACGTGGACAAGGGCGTGTTGTCGGGTTTTCGAGGAGACCCTCAACTTAAGAAAGCAAGCATAAATAAAGTTACGGTAATTTACTGGAACATTCCTTGCTTGATAAAACTCGGTAAGTTGACATGTGGGCAATTTCGAAACTTTGAGAAGTTTTAAAAGGAATTTGGCTGTTAAATCAATCAGAAAGCAAGCATAAAGCCTTAGCCTAAAATATAGGCTATACTTACCACTCCTAAGACAATAAATCATTAATTCACATCGCTTTCCTCTTGAATTAAGTCATTTTATTAATTATAAACATTACTGGATGGTTCTTTGGCGTTTTACTGGACATATATTTATCATAGTCTCCAACTTTGCATCAATAATTACCATTATTATTTATATCAGGTTCGAGTGGTGCAAAATAAATTTTTGTTATTGACAGTTACGGGTTAAAAGTCCCCGGATGTAATACAATATTATTTTGAATATTGTAATCGCATCCCGGGCATTTTTGACTGATGGTAGACTTAGGACTAAAAACACTGTCAACGCAAGGTTTGACTTGAGTCAGCCTGATATTTTAAATAAAATAATTAATATTGACTGTCGTTTTTCGTATGATACAAGAAATAATTGCACTCGCTAGAAAAATATTGTACTCGTTTTTGACTCGTACAATATTGTTTTAGCTCGTGCAATATATTATGGTATCATCTCAACGCCATTCAAGATTTATATAATTTAATATTAAACTAATATAAACTTTACATTCAACTTACGGATAAATAATTCCAGCATACAGATAAAATGAAAATAACAAGATATAGTTATAGTTAATTTTAAGGATGACAAAACATCGTCCTCGGAACGCTCTGTGTCGCCTGCCGTCGCGGTTTGATAGGTCTCACAGACTTTTACACCTTGATATGTGACCTTTGTCTCATAAACAAATGAGGGATTGCATGTAAACTCCATAACAAGCTTGGTTCCCATTGCACTTCAACTTTTCAAATGCGGTCAAATTTACATTTTTCAGCTTCCAACCTTGACCTCACATGACCGTTGACCTTGGTAATGTGAGCTTTGACCTCATCAATAAATGAGGGATCCCCATATGTTTGCAACCTATGACTCAAGTTTGGTCCAATTAAACTCAATTTTTCAAATGAGGTTTAATTTTACATTTTCAGCCTATTTTACAACGATCTCACATGACCTTGGACCTTGTATGTGACCTTGACTTCATCACAAGTATTTAGATATAACAGGCAAATGTTACCTCTTTCCACAACAACAAACATCAACAACATCAACAACAACAACACAGACTACAGTGGACAAAGTGATCGCTATGTGTCACTACAAAAGGGTACAGTTTGCCCTATGTGCAATTTTATGGTTTATTGGCTATTTAACAAAATTGTACTTTTTAAGGGACACTTTAAGTAAATGAAGGGGGCCGGATGAGTTATCTAGTACGTGCAACAATTCTGCTAACTACCAAAGATAAATCGGCTGACCATCATCTGACACACACTGCGTGAGCCTTATTAAAACTACTGTTTTATATCACTTTCCTCTCTTATATTTAAATGATTACAGAGTACAGGATTCAAAGACAACGATGTTCATTTTTGCCTTTCTTCATGAGTGCTATAAGACGTGTAAAAAGATGGGTTGATAGCCTAATTGAATTGGTAAATGAATGCAACCAGTCCACGCATATGGCCACTTGGTTGACAACAATAAAACATCACCTTGTGCAGAATACATACAGTTAGAAGTGGGACCCAGGTAAAGAAGTCGGACAACACAACAGCACAGACATCTTAATAGCTCTTCGAATTTCTTGCTTTTCATCCCGTTGTCTTTCTTCCAGCCTTTCTTTGGCAGTTGTTCTTATGAATGATGAAGATTTGAAAGTAAAACCAAGCAACTAAAATGAAACATTAAGGTTATGCCCAATAAAAACTATCAAGGAAAGTTGTGCTAAGTGGTAACCACTGTTTTCGGAATGTTGAATAAACAGAAAATTTGGATGTCCTGGGATTTTTTATATATAAATTTAATAGTATAAATCTTCCCAATCACTTTTAATTAAAGCTGACTTGCGTACAGTTACTTCTTTTTCAATGCAAACTGGCTATTTGTCAAAGTTTAACAGGTCCGTTTGAACTAGGGGATGCCAACACAAACCAACCTCGGAAACCTCAAACATTCAGAAAAATCCAGACAGGGCCCATTGGGATCAACTGATATTAATCCTAACCGACCAAATCACACTCACAACAAAAAATTCTAGACTTTTGTCGCAAACGTTTGCTACTGAAGGGGTATTTTACTGCTTGAAATCTATCAAAACTGATCAATGTGATAGGAAAAACAGAGACTTCATTGACAGTCTTGACAGTATTCTGGCTAATTTGCATACAGGACCTTCTCCTCCATTGCTCAGTAAGACGGGAAATAATCTCCATAATATGCATCAGCAATTGCTAACAAAATCATATTATATTTTTACCTCATTAAATAAAGTCGCCAGAACAGATGAAGAAAATTATAGCAATTTTTGAGAACATCGCTGGATTGTCGGTTAATGCCCCGAAGTACATACCGAACCGTTTAAAAAACATATAAAGTATCCAAGAATCCCGATCCACAATTGCTATGAATATACGAGTCATCCGTTTACAAGTGAGATACACTGTCGAGGATGTTCCAGCAATGCCCTTTTGTTTTCGATAAACAACAGCCACCGTTGCACTTTTTTCCTTGTCCCTCAAAAATATTGTAGAGTTGTCTGGGTCCACAAAGGATAATTTTTTTACCAGAGAGAGATTATTTAATCGTAAATCTAGAGTTTCCATTCTGTTCTTATTAAATATTTCTGTGCAATTGGCTGATGAATTATAACATAATTGATAAATCTGCAATCCTTTTCCGTTCATCAAAAAATACCTTTTTGATAGGTGTGTGTAAAATATTACATTGAAAATCAAGTTGTATCAGGCTTGACAAGCCAGAACAAGAACCAGTAAACAATTTTTTGACACCTTGTTGTTACGCTAATGAAAGTCCAGTAAGATTGGGTTGGTTAATGACTGTACCGCATCTATAACACGTAATAAATTGTTACTTAGATAAAGAACCTGCAATGAAAGCCCTTGAAAGACATCAACTGGAAGCTTAGTTATTATGTTATTATCCAAAGAACGGAAAAAATGTTGGTATTAATTCTAAAATGCATTTGATTTCCAAACTTTGTAACTTGTTATAGCTCAAGTCGAGTATTTGTAACTTAGGAAGTGGTCAAATAAAATCTGGCAGAGAGGTCAGTTCGTTGTTAGAATATTTAAAAACTGCAACTCAAACAAAGACTTAAAAACTTTGAAGGTATCTCTGTTCATTTGTTGGTGCTTAATCCAGGATTCCAACTCGCATATTGTCAAATATACATCGGGAAAATCTAAGATTTGATTACAATGTAGGTAAAGATTTCTACTTCAGTCAATGAATAAATATATAACTTGCAATGACATTTAAATAATTGTTGCTAACATCTAACTGATATAGTGAATGCACATTGTTGAAATAATGGTTTTATTACGCCCTTAGTTTGGTTATTTTGGATGTACAAGTTATTCAAGTTACTGAGTGCAGAAAACGCACCTATTGGAAGAGACGTAATAGATTGTGGTTAATGAAAAGTTCTAGCAACCGATTAAGACAACAGAATTCTCCATTGGCAAAACGTCAGCAGTTGTGATTCAGGGAAGTTAACTATCACGAAGCCATATTTGTTGAATGCTCATCAGCAATGAACGCTAGCTGATTGTGGATTGAGAAATAGCAAGCGTACACCTGAATCAGACCCTCGAATCCTCCGAAGGCATGATGTCCATAAGGTTTTGATTCAGGTGAAGGAATGTCAACTGAGACATATCAATGAAATGCTTCCCTCAGACCACGATTTTTAGCTGGTTGTGTCAAGTGTTAGTTAATTGGTCCAATATTTTCCAATAAATTGATCAATTACCCATAATGCAATGAAGTAAGGTGTTGAAAGCAAGTGATAGTATTTTCCAACTGATTAGCTCATTAAATATCCCCTCAGGTAATGAAAACAGCTGATTATGACTCAAAGATAGCAACTTCAACTGATCAAGACCCTGAAGTGCTCCCAAGGGCAATGATGTCAAATGATTGAAATCATTCAGTCTTGTCAACTGGAGCCAGCCCGTGACATGCTGCTCCGGTCATGCACCATCGTATTAGCAGACAGGTCTAAAATTTCAACTGATCCATGTCAGTGAATCCCCGCGGGTAATAGCGCCATCTCATTGTCCCCAATAATAGTGTTGATCATTGGGATAACACCTTAATTGCTCTCCGCGGTATCGGTAAGCTGATTAACAATCACGATAAGTCCCTGTCAAATTATTTGGAGATCATTAAATATCCATTGGGCAAAGATGTAAAGCTATTGTTTTTCAAGGTAAAAAGTGTATTAACCAAACTAGACCGTAAAAATTCCTTAAGCAAAGTCGTTAACTGATTATGATCAAGGTATAGGATTGTCATCTGATTCAGGCTTCTAAATGTACCTTCAGGTATGTAGTCAGCTGTATTGAAAGCCCGCATATAGAGATCCAGCCCCTGAGTCAGTCGGCTACAGGCGGTTCAGATAATGAAGCCAGCTGATTATAACCAAGATTTAATCGTTCCACAACCTGAGCCCATACATTAATACTTGTTCAGTGTGCAATGTCGTCAGATTGATATCTCCCATGTGAAAGCCTTGTCAACTGAGCCAGACTACTAAATATTGCCTCCGGTAATGACGTCAGTTGATTGTAGTCAAGGTATAAGCGATGTCAACTACAGGTCATTTCACATAAACCCTTTAGATAATGTTTAAATATTGCTGGTAAGGCGAAGTGTGCTCAACTGATCCTAGCTGCTTCAAAACAACCACCGATAAAGAGATTAGATGATTTGATTAGAGATCGAACTCTTTTAATCCACTTAATCCCATAAAGCTCGTAAGTAATACATTTAAACATTTAAATTAAACCCGATCAAAAAATGATAACATTTTACGTCATGGTTGTAAAGAAGAAAGAAGTAGCTTTTTGGTGTCTTCACACAGGTTGTCCACTTTTATAGCTAGGATAACAGTACACCCTGTAGGCAGTTAATGTCAAATTTTGTCTGTGACCACGAGTAAGTTTGGTAACCTTCAAAATTACAGCATCATACTGTCCTGTTGTGCACTTGGTAGAGTAACCAATTGACATCCACCATTGACTTATGATCATAAACTCTTCAGAACAATCAAGACCTAAAAAATTTACTACACTCTCCTTTGACTTATCATGTCTAAATGATATTCCTTAGGAGCAATTTATATGCGATGGGCTTTCATATAAACAAAACACCAGGGGTGTTTTGTTTTTTCGAATCCCAAAGCAGTAAAACATATTTCTTAGAACAATGGACGACTTTGTCATATCTAATATTTCCATATACACTAGCCAAGTGAGTCATTTGCCTTTGAATTTAATACCCTGCACGAGAAAATGGCGTTTCCTGCTATTACATGGAGCTCTGTGGTGCAGCTCAACGATGTTCCTCTCTGAGCCTTCTGTAGAGTTGGTATCCTTTGTATTGAAGTTTGTAATTGGTCACATTGACGGGTTGTGACATTAACGACGTTTATAGTGGCATGCATTAAATGGGATCGTTTTGCCACCTCGCTTCTGTGTCCTTTCGCGGCGAAAAAGACTCGAAAGGAGCAACCTAAGTTCATGTTTTATATTTCTGTCCATCGTCTAGTGTTTCATCAAAACTGATCATAAAATTTTGAAAGGTTCCTCGCACCACCTCATTAGTATAACTTCGGTATTATGAAACGGTTTGCCAACACTAATTTGCCTAGGCCACCATGGTTCATACAGCCCAGCACCAATATTCCAATTGGATCGTTATCATATAATACCTATTAGCAAGCTAATGAGATGGACTCATTAGAAAAACACTGATCTTGTGACGAGCTCTTGCTTAATTAATTTCAAAGCTTTTCATCCCCAGAGCCCGGTTGTTCCTGTGTGTTTTAGTTCGGCGGTCGTGTGTAGACCGACAACTTGTCCTTCCCTTAGTGAATATCCCCCACCTTCGGAAAAACAATATAAGCGGCAATATAGATTAGAGATAATATCTTCTTCATAACTGATATTCAAAGCAGGGTACCAGCCTGCGATCAAGTAATCTATGAGTGAGAGGTTCTTGCGAGTGCACATTATTTATTTAAACTTATCTTTGCGCAATCACACATTATTCACGCCCGGTGGTACAAAAGTTACAGGAACGTGAACTCGGTTTAGGGTTTTCTTAATAAAGAAAATAAATAAGTTTTAAATTCTGCAATATTTCACTCCAATAAATTTTTGTTGGGTTTCCCTTCATGCAATTTTTCAATCATAAAGTTTGCATCAAAAGCAATTTAATAATCCTTTTCAATGGGTTAATAGTAACTCAGGGACGATTAATACGTTTTTTGGACAGCTTTAATATGAACTTCGCATTCATGGCGTTCGCATGCGAAACCTTTGTATTGTGGAGCGCACTTGTCCTTGGCTGTTTTCAACGTAAGTATGAAATACGTCATATATTCCTTCGTCTCGATGCTTATTTATTAAACTTTTTAACTTTGTCATACGTAGGTCAGCAAGAGAAAGTGGCATTAATAGCTAGTTAAGTCAATGCCCGAATACCGATACGTAGCCAGTAATGTCAAAAGTTTTTGATTTGTACAACGTTTGCAGACTCATATTTTCGAAAATTTTAGAGTTCTTGGTGTATGGAATTACAAATAGTCTACTAATCAAAATGTTGGAAAAAAATTTAACCAGGGGGGAAAATTGTTGTGAATTGTTATTAATCTTCTCCGATAATCTCATTATAAAACTTGGTTGTAAAAAGTAAATTTTGTAAAAGATATGAATCACTTCATCGCATTATTTAGAAGGAAAACCACACATATATCGTAGAGATGGTGGCACAATCTTTTTGGTTTAAGCCTAGCTCCAATTTCGGAAAGTGGGATTGTCTTGTATATCGTATAATCGTCTACTTTGCTTATGAGCAACGTAGACGATTACAAGATATAGACGATTGAAATCCCCCCGGTTCGCAGTTATCGATGTTTGTGATGTACCAGGAATGATTGAAACCACTGATATTGTTGTAATTTAGCAACCATCTTAATGTTCAAAGTGGCTGCCGGCATTCATTAGACTTTGTCACCGGATTTTGTTTCATATGCCTCGTATAGCAACAAAGAGATATAAAAGGCAGGCATGGCCTATGGTTTGCTACCAGGATTCCATTTAATAGCATGTTCTTAATGCAGTTTAATTTGGGCTTCTTAGCCCACTTTAAATTTCATTTGCCATTCTTATATTTATTTTCTATCTCGGCCTGTGTGCATATGTGTGAGCTGAGCAAATGTGTAGGAGATTAAATAAAAGATTAAAGTGGGTCGCATCTTAACAGGCAAAACCCCACCCCGGTGTGAAAAACAAAAGAAGTTCGTAGAGTACAAGCTCTTGCTGCTGTATAAACTAGAGCTTTCCTCCAAAGTATTCCGTTCATTATTTTATGTCTTTGGTGGAAAACTGATCCGCCCCCCCCCCCCCACCCTTAAACGGGCCACACAAGAGTATCGTTTATCTGATAACAATGTAAGTGAGTCCGTTCAAATTAATCTATATATAGATTAATAATGAAGGAGAGAAACGAAAAGCGAGGGAAGCAAAAAGAAGGGAATGCAGGAAAAATTGAAAGGGCAAGGGAAGAGGAGGAGAAGGCAAGGGAAAGGGAAAAAGAGGATAAAGTATAAAAGAGGACTAAGGCTTAAGTGGTAGTAAAGAAAGGGAGGGGCAAGGGGAAATGGGAGTAAAGTGTAAATAAAAAGAAAATGAGGAGAAAGGAGGATAAAGTTGGAAAGAAAGAAAGAGAAAACCATTGGAAGGAAACGGAAAATGAAGGAAAGAAATGCAAATGCATAGTAATAAATGGGAAATAGGAAAGGGGAGGTGGAGGATGCAAAGATGGCGGTCCAAAGGGAGCGAGAGATGGGAGAGAGAGGCAGGAATGAAGGAGAAGAAGAAATAGAATGGAAGAAAGGCGAGACAGGAGGGGAAGGGAAGAAAGGAAAAGTGGACTGGGCGGAATTAGGAAAAAAAAAAAAAGCAAAGTTAAGAAGGGGTTACACTGTAAGAAATAACTGAAATTACAAGACATCTGACTGGTAAACCAAACCATACCTTAATTTCACAGTTATTCTTTATCTAGAACGTGAATAGACATTTTTACAGAATAGTTTCAACGAAAAATATGCCAACAAGAACAAAATATAATTAATTTGCAGAGCTAAACGATGCCAGAAAAACAGCCAGGAATATTCATTAAAAATGATTTAAATACTGTTTATAATTTAAGTAGCCAAGTCAATCAGTGGACACCGAAAGGAATTGGAGGAGGAGCCTCGACGACGATGCCGTCACCAGTGTTGACGTGCTGAGACAAGACTGTATAGACTTGATGCATCAGATTTGGGAGTAGCTAGCAGGACATTTTTCCCCCCCCCGAGGACGAACCCTCGATTAAGCAAAGCAAGTAAGTCATAAGTTACTGTCATTACTGGGAAAATTCGCCTTGATTAAACTTCGGGAAGTTGAAATGTCTGAGCATTTCTGAACTTTGAGAAGCGCAAAAATTAATGTGGCTGTAAATCAATCAGAGTATAACCCATACTAAATCATTTAGCAGAAAAATATAGGCGTATACTTACCAACCCACGACAATAGATCGCCGCCAGGGTAAAGGAGCACATTATTCCTCCTTAATTTTTTGTTAAGCCCCAATTTATCTTTCAGTACTGATGTTCCTGTTTGTAAAATACCTTGCTTACAACAAATTTATTTCGGTTCGCTCTTTTGTTGTATCGGCCTTCTTGTATGTCGTACGTAAGTAGTCCAGTGTAGTGTATGTGTACAACAAACATCAGAAAATGCCCTTTTTATTTTTCTTATTTTTTGTATATTTGTATATTTTTTTGTCCTATGTATATCAAAGAATGATCAGCTTTTTATTTTCTGTTGGGAGTATAATATGAAATAACAAGCGATAATTATCGGTATATATAAGGATTACAAGGGTAGACGTTTGGCCCTATCTTGATGATTTTATGGTTTATTAGCTTATTGTGAACAAAATAGTTACTTTATTTTTTGGGGGGGGCGGCACTTTAATTAATGAAGGGTCGGGATGAGTTATTTAGTACGTACCTTTGCAACGTGCTAACTACTGAAGTGGCTAACTACCAAACATATATCGGCTGATCTTTTTCTGACCCCCAACGCCATGCGGCCGAGCATTCTAATTAAAACAGCTGTTTTTTATATTAATTCCTCTTTAACTTAATTATTTAAATATTTCAACGCCCGTATTCAAAGACCACGATGTTCATTTTACGGTCTCAATGGAGCGTTGTAAGAGTGTAAAGAAAGGGGTGTGATAGCCGGAATTGATGGGTAAAAATAATTTGTCATAACAGTCCAAGCATATGCCACTGGTTTGACAACAATAACATCACACTATTGTGCAAGCAGAAACCAGAGAAGAGGAACCCAGGTAAAGATACGTCCGGACAATAACAACAGAGACATTTCAATAGCTTACGCTTTTCTTGCTTTTCATGCTTGGTTGCTTCCGCTCTTTCTTGCAGTTGTTTATGATGTGAAGATTGGACAGTCCAAATTATCAATAAATTCATGTTAGCCTGAAAAAATATTAGGCTATTATTATCTTTCTATTTTTACCCTATCGTTCATTTTCTAATAAATATAAAAATTCACATCGTTTTGTCTCGTTGAATTAACAAGTATACCAGTATGGATGGCTCTTTGTTTGTGTTGTTATTTTTTATTTTAGGGTTAAAATACCTGCTTACAACAAGATTATGTCTTCGTTTAATCTTGCAGTTATTCTGCATTTCTTTATGTACTGTAAGTCATCAATATTAAAAAAAAATATTAAAATCAACTAATCATTCAAAATAACAATTAATGATCAGCATAGAGCTAAATATGAAGGTAAACAGATATATGATAGTTACTGATAAGGATTTAAATTAAAAAGGGTGAGAGTCTTGCACTATCTGCGCTTTTATGGTTTATTAAGCTATGTGAACCCAAAATATGTTACTTTTCTTTTTTTTTGGGGGAGGGGGGGGACTTTAATTATGAAGGGTCGGAATGAGTTATTTAGTAGTACCTTTTGCAACAACTACTTGCTAAGTGACTAACTACCAAACATATATGGCTGATTTTAATTGACACGCCATGGCGTGAGCCTATTAAAAACAGATGTTTTTATATTAATTTCATCTTTAAACTTAATATTTAAATGATTACACGACCGTATTCAAAGACCACGATGTTCATTTTTCCTGTCTTCAATGAGCGTTATAAGGAGTGTTAAAAGAAATGGGGTGATAGCCGACATGATAGGGTAAAATAATGCAACAGTCCAGAGCATATGACATGGGTTATAACAACAATAACTCACTTGTGCAAGAATACATACAATGAGAAGAGGAACCCAGGTAAAGAAGTCCGACCAACAACAGCAGACAATTCTAATAGCCTGAAGAATTTCTTGGCTTTCCTCCGTTTCTTCCAGCTTTCTTTGCAGTTGTTCTTAGATGATGACGATTGTAAGTAAAACCAAGCAACTAAAAATGAAACATGTAAGGTTGATGCCAATCAAAACTATCAAGGAAAAGTATGTGGCTTAATTGGTAACCCATTGTTTCGGAAGAAAGTTGAATACGAGAACCTTGGCGTCTGCGGTATTGTTTATTATAATAAGATTTGACTAGTATAAGAATTTCCCAATAAAAAATTTAATTAAAGCTTACCTGCTACTTACAAGTTATTCGTTTCACACCAAAAACTAATTTTATAAAGTTACACGGCCTTTTGAGCTGGGGATGCCACGCAAACTTCCGAAAACCTCGTAAACATCAGGAAAAACTCCAGGGGAAGGAAAGGACCATTGTGATCACACTGAGTATTAATCCGATTGACCAAATCACACGCACACCAATAATTCAGATTTGTGCAAGTTTGCTACTTGAAAGCGGTATTTTACTGCTTGTGAAAATCTATCAAAAAAATGATCACTGTGTGTGATCATGAAAACAGAGACTTCATTTGACAGTATTGACAGTATGCTGGCTAATTGCAGACAGGACTTTCTTCCATGTGCAAAACGTGGGAAATAATCCCATAATAGCCATCAGCAACTGCAACAAAATCATATTGATTTCCCATTAAAAAGTCGGACAGGGACAGATGAGAAATTAGCAATGTTGAACATCGCTGGTTGTCGGTTAATTGACAACGAAAGTAAAAATACCGAACCGTTTTTAAAAACAATATAAAGACTACCAAGATCCCAAATTACACAATTGACCATTGAATATTATCTAGCATCCGCTTACACGTGAGATACACTGGTCGAGGATGTTAAGCAATCACTTTTTGATTCGATAAAACAGCAAGTTGCACTTTACTAACTAATATTGCCGTGTTGTCTGGTCCAGCAAAAGATAATTTTCTTACACAGGGAGAGGATTATTTATCGTAACTCTAGGAGTTCAACATCTGTCTTATTACTATTTCTGGCGCCAATTTGCTGATAGAATTTACGACAAATTGATAAATAGCAATCCATTTACGTCATCAAAAAATACCTTTTGATAGGGTGTGTAAAATATTACGTTGAAATTCATTCAAGTGTCATAAGGGTGACAAGCCAGCAAAAGAATCAGTAACAATGTTTGATACCTTATTGTTCGCTAATGAAAGTACAGTAAGATTGCGTTGGTTAATGAATGTTACTTGCCATCTATAAACACGTAAAATAAATTGTTTACTTAGATAAAGGAACCTTCAATTAGAAAAGCCCTTGAAAGACATAAACTGGAAGCTTAGCTCTATTATGTTATTATCCAAAGAAAGGAAAATTCGTTTATATTACTTCTGAATGATTGGTTTCAAACTTAGGTTAATGTTATAGCTCAAGTCACGTATTTACGTTACAAGTGAGGTCAAAATCTGGCAGGAGTTGTCAGTCGTTGAGAGAGATATTTAAAAACTGCAACTCAAACAAAGACTGGAAAATACTTTGAGGGGTACCACATCATATGTTGCTGCTGAAATCAGGAATCCAACTCTGACCCTATTGTCAAATATCCCGTTGGGAAAAATGTAAGATTTGATTCAATTAGGTAAAGATTTCTGAATTCAGTCAATGAACAAATATATAACTTTGCAGGGACATTAAAGGAATGTTACTAACATCTAACTGATATAGTGAATGCATATTGTGAAATGAATAGTTTAGTACGCCAATTAGTTTGTTATTTTGGAGGGGTACAGGGTATTCAAGTTAACAAGTTAAGGAGAACCGCCCACTTAGATTATGGGAAAAGAGAGGTTAAGAAGTTGTGATTCAGGTGAAGTTCGAGCAATTGACCCATATTTGAAATGTCTTTCAGCCAATGATGCTAGCTGATTATGATTGCCGAATAGCACGTGTACCTGAATCAGACCATCGAATCACTCCGAAGGCAATGCTGTCATTAGGTTGTGATTCAAGTAAAGGGTGTGTCAACTGACACAATATGAATGCTCCCTCAGAAACGTTTTCAGCTGGTTGTGATCAAAGTGTTAGCATGTCATTTATCCAGCATATCTCATACCATATGCAATGAAGTAAGCTTATGAAATTCAAGTAATAGTAGTGACAATGATAAGCTCGTAATTAAAATATACTCTCGGGTAATGAAAATTAGTGATTATGACTCAGCGATAGCGACTTAAAACTGAGCAAGACCCTGAAGTGCTCCCAAAGGTTAATGATGTCACGATTGAAATCAAGGTGACGTGTTTGTCAAACTGAACCAAGCACCTGAAATGCTGCTTCAGGCAATGCAGCATACGTATAGCAGACAGGTATAAAAATGGTAAAAACTGATCCGTGTTTATTGAAAAACTCCGCGCGGGTAATAAACGCCATCTTAATTGTGCCAATATTATAGTGTTGTCAATTGGGATTAAAAACCATTGAAATGCTCTCCCGGGTAAACGAGGTAGCTGATTATAATCAAGATGTTAATTGTCAAATTATGAGATCATAAAGACTCATTGGGCAAAGATGCAAGTGATTGTGATTATAGGTTATAACCGGATTAACACAGTTTAGACCATAAAAAGATTTCTCAAGCAAAGTCGTTTAACTGTTATGTCAAGGTATAGGATTGTAGTGATCAGGCTTCTAAATGTTCCTTCAGGTAATGAGGTCAGCTGATTGAAAGCCAGATTGAGAGAATCCATCGCAGTCAGTCTGCTAAAGGGATGTAGATAATGAATCCAGCTGATTATAAGCAAGATTTAGTCGTTCCACCTGAGCCAATCCATTAAATACCGTCAGGCAATTCGTCAGAGTGTTATCTCGAACGTGAAGTCTTGTCAACTGACCCAGGCTACTAAATATTGCCTCCGGTAATGACGTCAGTTGATTGTAGTCAAGGTATAGCGATGTCAACTGAACCAGGTCTTCAAATAAACCTTTCAGTAATGTTGTTAATGGTGTTGGAAGGGCGAAAGTATGCGCAACACTGATCTAGCCTCTCAAAAACACAATCAGGTAAAGAGGTTAAATGATTGTTAAAGATCTAACTTTTTTAATCCACTATCCAAACAAGGTGGTATCATGAGTAATATTATTGAAAACCTCATAAAAAAAGGACCAATTTTTAAACGTCATGGTGTAAAAGAAGAAGAGTGAGTATCTGTTTGGTGTTTTCACACACGGTTGTCCACTTTTTATAGCTAAGGATACAGATACACCTGGTAGGCAAGTTATGTCAATTTGCGGTGCCAATGAGTTAATTGGTAACTTTCCAATGAACCGCATCATAGCTTACAGTTTTGCCATTCTGGGTTAGAGACCATTCACGAAGCCATTGATTATGATCATAAACTTCCAGAACAATCAAGACCTAACTCCTTTGACTCTCCTGTTTAAATGAATATTCCTTGGAACCAATTTTATATGCGATGGCGTATTATAAACAAACACGGGCTTGGGTCGATCCAAAAAAGTAAAACATATTCTTAGAAACAATGGCGACTTGTCATATCTAATATCCATATACCTGTTAGCTGAAGTGGTCGTTTGCATTGAATTTTAAGTACCTGTCCGGGAATGGCGGTTTCATTCTATTACATGAAGCTCTGTGGTGCAGCCTCAACGCATGTAGTCCGAGCCGTAGGTGCAGTGTTTTGTCCTTTGTATTGATAGTTGTAATGGTCCCATTGAATGGTTGTTGACATTAAAGAAGGTGATAGTGCATGCGTTGTAAATGGATCGTTTGCACCTCGCTTATTGGCATTTAGCGCGAACGAGGAATAAGACCGCGAAGGAGGCAAAATAGAGTTAATGTCTTTATGTCTGCCATCGTCTAGTGTTTCATCAAAACCTGATCATAAAAATTGAAAGGTTCCCGCACTACCTCAGTAGACAGTAGCTCACGGATTACGATGAAACGGTTTGCCACAATATTTGACCTAGGCCACACGGTGCATCACAGCAAACCAGAATTCCAATTGGATTGCTTATTTATTATACCTATAGCAAAGCTAATGAGATTGGAATCATAGAGAACCGATGGTTGTGATGTTCTTATGGTTAATTAAAATCTTGAACTGAACGGCTTTCATTCCAGAGCCCGGGTTCTGTGTTTAGTTCGGTCGTGTTGTAGAACGACAACTAATCCCCTTCTTAGTGATTTATCCCCACCAGTAGTTGGGAAAAAAATCATAGCGGCGATATAGATTTGAGATATAACTATCTACTTACATGATCAGAAACTGATATTCAAAGCAGGGTGACAAGCCTGCGATCAAGTAATTTATGAGTGAAAAAGGTTCTTGCGAGGTGCACGATGGGGTCTTTGCTAATCACAACAGTCTTCACGCCCGGTAGATATATGGAATGAACCACAAAAGTTACAGACATTTGGTTATGATTGTCTTAATAAAGAAAATAATAAGTTTACATTCTCGCAAATTTCACTCCAAAACAAATCTTTTGTTATCGAAGCCAATTTAATAACCTTATTTCACTGGTGTTTAACATTAAATCCCCAACGATTAATAACGTTCTTTTTTCACTGGTTTAATATGAACTTCGCATTCATGGCGTTTCGGCGTATTGTGGAGAGCAATTTTCCTGCTGTTTCAACACTGCAGGTCGTAGGTTGTTTTATTAAACTTTTTACTTTGTTCAAGTAGGTCACAAGACAAAAGTGCATGACATAGCTAGGACAAAGGCAAATGGACCGAACATGAAGCCAGTCTAGTTTGTTAGTATTAACAGTTTTTGATTTGTACAACGTTTTGCAGACTCATATTTCGAAATTAATATAAGTCATTGTGTTAATTAAAATAGTCTACTAAACAAAGATTGGAAAAAAATTAACAATGTTTTTAAATTGTTGTTATGTTATTAAATCTTCTCCGATAATCTCCATTTAAAAATTGGTGTTAACAAATTTATGAATCACTTCATTGCATTTATTTAGAAGAAAAGAAAACCCACACATACACGTTAAGAGATGTGTGGCAATCTATGTGGCACATAACATTTGGCTTATATTTTGTTATGGTCATTTCGTTTGAATTATAGACGAATCAGACCAGCCAACTGATGGTCAGAATTGATCCGCAATTACTGGGGGGCATCCAACCCAAAACCTACCAAATCTTTTGGTGTAGGTCGTACCACGCTGATTAAGTATTATTCAAAAGTTACATTTAATCTGCATTTGGGTGAATTCAAGAAGGATGCGCCCCAGCTATGGCTTGCCAGTGAGGTGTTGAATGTGTTCAAAATCGGATAGTGTGTATAAGAAGGTTGACCTTGACATACCTTGGTCTGACAACCACACATTATTTCCTATGAAAGTATTTTTATTGAATTATATTCTTTGTAATTTCTTCTCAAAATTATGTTATGTGTGCATCCACAAATGAGGGTCAACTGTTTCCTAGGGTTCTAAAGCAAGCAGTCCAAACCGGTGTAGTTGTAGTGTGTAGTAGTCCTGCACAATGGTGAAAGTGAAGAATAATAAATGCACTCGATGAAGTGACTCTTTACGCAACAATTAGTTTCACGCTTTATGCCGGTGTCCTCTATGGAGGCGGGGACCGTGGTTCCCAGCGACTCTAATACTTTCACACCGGCGACAAACCCCGAGCGGCCCATCAGAATATTTCCTGACAAAGCCCTGTTCAAATAAGGTGGATAAGAGTTTTATAAGAAAACGTGTACAGTACATATTTTAGTACAGTTTCGCTGTGTCAGATATTTTGTTCAGCTGGATTTCCGATGCCAAAATGGATCCCATTGGCGTTTGTCAATTTTGGGGTGTTGATTAAACCATTTTCCAACGATCTCCGGCCTCATTTCTAATTTAAAATGTTCGTCATTTTTCATCATATTTTGCCCTAATTATCTCGGTTTGTGAACAAGTATTAGAATAAAAAAATAATAAAAAAAATAAACAATACATATGTGTGATTCCGGAATTCTTTAAAAACGTACTGTAAATTCCGTGATATAACTCTGAGTCGCAGCGAGCCGATTGTTGTCTGCTGTGGAGCATGAGTAACACTTGATCTTGGATCAAATTTCGGTATTGCGCACGCCAATCGCTCGCTGCGACTGGAAGTATATCATGGGCTTAATAGTTATTTTGGTTTAGCCGCCATCCTGAATTTCAAATGGCCGCCATTGTCCTTCACCCATTTTCTTATATATATCGGCTTGTGAGCAACACAGAAGATTAAAAATGGTTGTGATACCGGAAATTCTATTGAAAGCACTCTATTATTTTGGTTAGCACCAATTTCAAAATTAGAGATTGTCTTGAATGTCTTCTAATCGTCTACGTTGCTCATAAGCAAAGTAGACGATTACAAGATATAGACGATTGAAAATGGTCGCAATTATCTATGTTTGTGATACGATGGAATGATTAAAACCACTGTATTAGTTGTAATTTAGCCACCATCTTGAATTTCAAAGTCGTTGCCAGCATTCATTAGACTTTGTCACCTGGCTTTGCTTCATACAGCTAGCCTCGCTATAGCAACAAAGAAGGTATAAAATGGCGACATTGGCTATGGTTTTGATACCAGGAATTCCATTTATAGCATGTTATTAATGAATAAATTAATCATTTAGATTAATAATGAATGGATCGAGCGCCCGCTCGGGAGAGCCAACAGTGGTTATCCAGCAATGTGTGCATGCTGCCTCGCATGTTTGGGCGGGAAAACCAAAAGATTAGGGCCACCGCCGAAAACGGTGGATTGACGTCAGGAAGGGCATCCGGTCAATTATTTGTTGCTCCAATAAATCCTAATGGCCTATACATCAATCAAAAAGGCACCAACCACCCGCAGGTTGGGTGGGCGGCACCTGCCTATCTCAAAAAGGAAGGTGCAGGGAATCACCTTGAGTCGCGCATGTGCCGCCTGCCCAATGACTGTATTAAGCCCGATAGGCTGCTCGGGGTGAGGGTTGGTAGTTGGAACCTGGGGAGTTTTTCAGTTCAGTTCATTTTATTTCACCATTGAGTCAATACATACCAATGTGAAAAATATTATTGCGGTGGGGTGACCATCATAGCAAAGCCGAAGTAATTGCCACCCTTATTATCTTAAGTTACAAGAACACAGAACATACTGTGCAAACGAACGTAAACGAAAACATGTTGCAGAGTACAGGACAAAACAAAAGCAGAGGAACAATACAATACATAGTGCAATAGTTGGCAATGGCAAGTTGATTAACTGAGTAAGTTCATTTTCTTAAGGGAGCATAAAAGACATATTAAATTATAAATGAATACAAGAGCCTAAACCATGTAAATGGCAAGATACAATAGATTCATGCAAAATAGTTTAAGTATACCACGTTGTAATAACAATGAGAGTAGATACTCGTTTCAACAAGATTAAATAATACAACTGGTAAGAGTTCAACTATAACTAGTAAATAGGTAGAAGAAATAATTTATCACAGCTGTTGAGTCTCATTATTATACTAACCAGAATAATAATACAAAAAAAACGGCTATCGCAGCCCTGACAACTCACATCCTGAGCAAATTGAAGAGTTTTCATCGCTGGGTTAGTTTATAGTTTTGCACAAGAAACTATTTACACACGAACCCCATGGGGAATGGGCACAAAGAGGGTGCTACAACATAGAAAACCACGACCCCGTAGGCCCATACGGCAAGACGCCCGCCGTGAATTTCACTGATATGGGCATTAGAGAATCGGTTGTCCAAACTCTGTCGCCACTGGTTAATTTGTTCTAAAAAGTGAACCTGCAAGGAGTGCAGACAGCGGTGATATCATGATCATACGCCAATAACAGTAAGTTAATATTTAAGGGCCATGTCTGCAGATAAACATAAGCATGATAGCAACAATATGTTAACGAAAAATTAAAATTAGTTGTACTGGGAAATAATATATGTTTTAACTTATTTTTGAAGGAGACAACAGAGTTAGAATTTTTAATGTTCATGTTATGTTGTTCCAAACAATAGGATCTTGATGTCGGATTGGTGTTACGAGCCAGATCAGTTTTTTAAAGTTGTATGGTCTATATGTACCCACAGATCTAACAGCATAGTCGTGGATTGCATTGACTTGAATAAAATACTGAGCAAAATCTCGGGAAGCATCTTATTATAAAATCTGAACAATAACCAGTTGCTATTTGGAGCTTATGTATGTCATGAATTGTCCTAGTTTTTATGAGTTTTGAAGGGGAAAGGGGTAAGATAAGTGAAATTGAGGAAGAGGAAGGTGGACGTGTGCAAAGGTGTGTGGAGAGGGGATGGGGTCTAGGATGTGGGGGTAGAGGGAAGAAAGTACTTGTGGGTGGGCAGGAATAGTGAAGGGATTGGAGGTGTGTGGGAATCTTGGTGAAAGAAGGGTTTGTGTTGAAAGGGTGGTGTGGTGAGAAGGAACACGATAGGGTGATAGCAGTCATAATGGTTTTCGAGGTCGAGGTAGTGAGGTTGATATGTGGCTATGCGCCACAGTGTGGAAGGAACGTTGAAGAAAAGGAACACTTTATGATTGAGTTGGCAGATGAATGATAGGTGGGCAAAGTGGACGGTGATTGGTCTTATGTGTTGGTGTCTGATTTTTAATGGGCATGTGGGGAAAAGGACGAAGTTTCGAAGGTGGTTCACGGAGGAAATGGGTTTGGGGAAAGGAATCCTGAAGGAATATGTTGTTGGAGTTTTTGTAATGAAAAAGAGATGTGTGTTGCAAATACTGGTTCAAGAAAGAGGACAAAAGTGAAGTGACATTTAGCTCAGGGGTAAATGAGACAGAGATCGATTTTGTGTTAGTGGGCGAGCGGAAGAGAAAATTTCTGAATGTTAATGTTATTCCAGGAGAATTGCAACACAAGTTGGTTGTTGTAGATGTGGATAAGAGGAAGGTGAAAAAGGTGGTGAGAGGTAGTGCATGAGATGAGGAAAGTATGGAAGCTGAAAGAAAAAGAGAGAAGAAAGAAGTTGAGGTGAGGTTGGGAGCTTGTGGGGACTTATGTGTCAGATTTGTGGGGGCTGTAAATAAGGGGTGTTACAGGCCATGTGCTGAGTGTATGGAAAAGAAAGGGTAGGAGAGACAGGAGAAATCTTTGAGGTGAGAGGTTTGGGGAGCTTGTGGGGAC
The DNA here is from genome assembly GCA_023653785.1 of Ophioderma brevispina. Classification (NCBI taxonomy): domain Eukaryota; kingdom Metazoa; phylum Echinodermata; class Ophiuroidea; order Amphilepidida; family Ophiodermatidae; genus Ophioderma; species Ophioderma brevispina. The sequence continues at coordinate 29,792 of JAMKCH010067171.1, forward strand.
CTATGTGTCAGATTTGTGGGTGCTTTAATAAGGGTGTTACAGGCATGTGATGAAGAGTGTGGGAAACAAAGTAGGAGAGACAGAGAGATACAGTGTGGTGGAATGCTGAGGTGAAGGGTGCGATTGCGAGAAAGAAGGATGCATTTAAGGAATAAGAAAGGGGGGGGGTAGGGGAGGTAAACAAACAACAGTACGGAAGTAGAAAAACGTAATGTAAAGTGGAGGCTAAGACGGGCAAAGAAAGTTGATTGCAAAAGCTATGAAGGAGGAGGCAGAGAATGGAGAAGGGGCTGAGTGAGTTGAGAGAATCCAAACCAGATGTATAAGAGTAGTGAAGGCAATGAAAAGGATGAAGAGATGTTGAAGGGTGAAGATTTTGATGAGAAGTGTGACAAAGATTGAATTTCAGTGAAACGATAGAGGTATAGTCTGGAAAGAGCATATATGGAGAGAATAATGAAATGAGGAGAATGAGTGGGATCAGCAGGTAGAGGCGATGGCAGTGGAAGGTCCAGTTAAGAGGGTCAGTCGGGAAGAAGTGGTGAAGACAATAAGAGAAATGAAAAAAGGAAAGCAGCTGGACCCTCAGAGGTTAGTGCTGAGATGATTAGTGCGAGTGGAGAGATAGGATTGGTGTGATGATGGAGTTGTGTCAGACAGTGTTTATGGAGGAGGGATGCCGGGGGGAGGAGTGGGCATGAGTGTGGTATTCCAATTTTTAAAGGGAATTGGATGCAATGAGAAGTGGTGCATATAGGGGTGTGAAGTTGTTGGAGCATGCGAGGAAAATTTAAGAGTTCTAGAATAGGATTTGGAAGATTGTGGAAGTGGATGAGATGCACTTTGGGTTTATGCCAGGGAATGGAACGATAGATTCGGTGTTTAATTTTATTGAGGTTGCAAGAGGATATCGAGCTAAAGGGAATAAGTTGTATATGTGTTTTGTAGACTTGGAGGACTTGGAGGACTTGGAGAAGGCATTTGATAGGGTACTGAGGAAAGTGATGAGTGGCGATGAGGAGAGAGAGATACCAGAAGTAGTGGTTAGAGCATGATGAGTTTGTATGAGGGAGCCAACAAGAGTTAGAGTGGGTCTGATTTGTCCGAAGTATTGAGGTGAGGTGGGTGTGCATCAAGGTTCTGTGCTTTCGCCGTTGGTTTTTGAAATTGTGATTGATGTAGTCACGGATAGTGCAAAAGAAGGTTTTTTGAGTGAGATGTTGTACGCTGAGTCTTGGTTTTAATGAGGGCGGAGACGTTGGAAGGACTGAGGGAGAAGTTTTGGAGATGGAAGAAGGCTTTTGAGAGTAAGGGTCTGAAGGTAAACCTTGGGAAGACAAAAGTGCTGTTGAGTGGGGTGGACAGGGAGGGTGGTAGTGAGTAAGATACACCCATGCGGTGTGTGTGGGAAGAGAGTAAAAGCAAATTCAGTGTGGTGTGAGAAATGGGGAAATGGATCCATGGGAGATGCACAAAGATGAAGAGTGACTTCCTAGTTTGGCAAGAGATTTTTGTGTGCAGAAGATGCGAGAAGGGGGCTGGAGGGATGGTGAAACAGGAGGAAAAGCTGTGTGATGAGGTGGAGTCAGTGAAGGAGTTCACATACCTAGGGGATAAGGTTAGTGGGGGTGGTGGATGCGAGGTGGCTGTGACCGCTAGAGTGAGGTATGGATGGGTGAAGTTTAGGGAATGTGGGGAGTTTTTGCAAGGGAAAAGATATTCTTTGAAGATGAAAGGAATGGTGTATAAGAGTTGTGTAAGATCAGTGATGCTGTATGGGAGTGAGACGTTGTGTCTGAGCGAAAATGAGATGGGGATTCTGAGGAGGACAGAGAGAGAGAAATGATGAGAGCGATGTGTGGGGATGTGAAGTTGATGGACAGGATGAAAACTGAGGATTTGATGCAGATGTTGGGTTTGGAAGAGGCGATGGACCGGTTGGCGAAGGCGAATAGTGTACGTTGGTATGGGCATGTGTTGAAAAAGGATGACGAGCATGTGTTATGAAGGGCATTTGAGTTCGAGGTGGGAGGTTTGAGGAGGAGGGGACGTCCAAAGAAGACATGGAAGAAGCAAGTGGAGGAGGAGAGTAGGAGGGTTGGGTTGAGGATGGAGGATGTATTGAATCGGGTGAAATGGAAGGAAGGAGTAAGGGCGGTTGCTGGCTCAATTCAATATCCCAGATAGCTTATTTCCCTGCTGGTTATACTGTTTATCGTAGCGATCGAGGAAGCCGAGGAGGTGGAGTTATGATAGCTGTCAAAACAAATCTCACTTCTTATACTGGACATGCATTACTTGTACGTGTACGTCAGCCCTACCACCACATTACAGACTCCTCTTGCTGCTTCATCTTCTAGTGTGACGGACTTGTTTATTTCATCTTGTCTCCATCGGATCACTCAACATCCGACTTGGACATTGAATCATAGAATTTGAATCTTTCTGAACGTAAAATCCTACCTAGTGGAGATTGTCTGTACTTGAATCTCGCAGTACCAACAATAAAGTTGGTAGACCTCAGCACATGTCTATGGTCTGACTACGCCGTTTCTTAATCCTGTAAACCTGGCTCATTCAAATATCCCAGATAGCTTTATTTCGCCTGCTGGTTATATGTTATCGTAGCGATCTAGGACGCCTATGAGGTGGAGTTATGATCGCTGTCAAAACAAATCTCACTTCTTATCGCCGTAAACCTGAGTTGTACCCCGAATCCTGTGTCGTGGAAATCACCCCTCAACCAGGGAAAGGTGCTCCTCTCAGTAATTTGTTAATCGTCCACCTGATGCTGATATGGAAGATATGGAGACATTGAACTCTTTCCTAGACTGTTACATTCATATCATATAAAAGATAAAATCATAGTTGGTGACTTTAATTTACCTCGCATATATTGGACTCTCAATCAATATAAACCGGACAGTAGGCCACTTGAAAGAAATTTTGCGCCATTGTTAATACTATCCTTTCTTCTCCAACAATGGTGACTTTTCCACTAGATTTACTAGAGGTGTTGTAGTTTCTTGATCGCGTGTTGTTGTTGGAATCCTTATTTGTAAAAAATCTTAGAGTAGGATCTGACACAATGGGTTCCGATCACACGCAATCATTTCACAATTCCTATCTCTTGTAATTATGCTAAACTACCTAAGCGTACAATTACAATTTAAATGTGCCGATTGGGCCGGACTTTCGAACTCTTTCATACAGCACTCGTGGGACACGATTGTAAAAATGACATTGATATTTTATGGCAACTGTGCTCCCAGATTTTTTGATATTGTTGATAAATATGTTCCCAAAATTCGTGTAGAACGAAGCTCTGCTCCGTGGATAGACTCTGATATCATTAAACTTGTGAAGAAGAAAGAACGGCTGTAATTAATCACTAAAACTGGCCTGTTGTTTTCAGAGATAGGTTTCGTTCTCTGCGTAGCAGTCTAGTCACTTATTAAACAAAGACGTGCTGAGTTCTTACCGATGTCAGAACTTCCTTGAAAGATAATCCTAAGCGCTTCTGTTCCTTTCACAGATTTAAGAACCCCTGGTAAAATTCCCCCAGATGGTTACAATAATGATTCTACTGATGATCCAGTAAAGCACTCAAATCTCTTCACCCCATTTTTCACAGGTGCAAAGATAAAGCTTCATATAACTGGATTCTCATTTTTGTTCATGACAATATAAATACCTTAGTTTCTTCACTTTTTACCTCTTCAGATGTTTTATGAGGTGCTGAGTACTGTGGACCCAGTCAAGGCAAGTGGAACCTATGGTATCCTGGTAATTACTCGTGAGTGGGCGCTAGAGATCTCACTCTCTCTCACAGTAATTTTCAATGCTTCTCTTCTTCAAGGCAACGTTCCATCTGCCTGGACTCGTGCGGAATGTCACTCCTGTGTCAAAAAGGTGCCAAGGCTTCGTTGAAATTAATACCGTCCGATTTCTCTGCTTAGCCTGGTCTCCAAAGTACTTGAGCGCTGTATCTACCAGAAGTTCTCCCATTTTTTTGGAACCTATCACTCGTCCGATTGCCAGCATGGTTTTAATGCCCAATCGTTCTTGCATTACACAATTAGTTGATTTTACTCACAACCTTAGTTTCACATGACAGGGGGTTGTGACACTGATGTGGTATACCTGACTCTCAAAGGCATTTGATTCCGTCAATCATTCTATGCTTATTGGAGAAGCTCAGGTCTGGCGGGATCGGTGGCACACTCCTTGCCTGGTTTTCCATTATTATCTTGAGGGTCGACTGCAGAGTGGTCATTAATTTGGGGCTATGCGAGTTGCTGCCATTCACCTCCGCGTCCACAGGTTTTCCATATTGGGCCCTTTACTCTTTGTTGTTTTTATTAATGAATGACCTCCTATGTTCCATCTGGCACAGAAATTGGTCTTTTTGCTGATGATTCAAAATGTTCCAGAACCAATATCGCATCCACCATTTGTGACCAAACGTGCTCGGCAAAAAAGACCTTAATGCGCTTTTAATAATGGAGTGTTAAAATGGACATGGATTTTTTAATGCCAAAACGTGTGTTATTTTACAGTCCAAAACCCGGAAACATCTCATGTTGCCCCTTTTAACTACAAGCTTGGTGATCACATTTTGCAATCTGTTGACAATCACATAATGATTTTGGTATTTTAGTTACGAGTAATATGAATTGGACCCTCATATAATCATATGATTTCAAGGCTAACAAACCGCCATTGTATGTTTGAATTCGCCACCTGTCATGATATCATATGATCCAATAACCCGAAAAATTCTCTACTTGGCTCATGTCAGACCCATTTTGGAATATGTCATAAATCTGGACTCCCCAAGAAAAGGGCCTCATCAGCTCCAATGAAAATTTTCAGAGACATGCTACCAATTTCATCCTGAGAAGTTCTGCCCCATATGAGGATCGTCTCAAGAGCTCGATCTCCTCAGCCTTGAAAATCCGAACTGCGCCGTAAATTTAAAGGATAATATTCTTCTTTTTAAAGGTATTCAAATATGAATTCATCATTCCTCCATGACACAAATTAATTTCGAACTCTGAGCCATCACAATTTTGAGATCCACAAACGTCCTCCCACTATCATCCAAATAAATGCCGTACCAACATCTTTCGGCAGACTTTTACCATTCATGGAATGCCCTGCCTGCTCAACTCATAATCTTCATACTTTCCCAGCTCAAATCTTCTCTTCTTGACCATTACCTAGCTAACAATACATACACTTAGTCCTTTACTTATGTAGTATGGTCTCGTCTTGTGCAATATAATTTTGGCTTTATAAATGCTATTTTGATTTGATTTTTATGTCTTTTAGAAAATTGTATGTATAGTTTAACTGTTTTTAATCATTATGTTTTTTTTTTTTTTTTTTTTTTTTTTTTTAATTGTTTCATTTTATTTTGAGGTGTGTGTTAGGGTCCCCGCTTTGTGGGCCTGCGTGCCTGTTTATAGGGTCACCCTGTTTGCACCACACTCGGTTTTGAATGTTCTTGTAAGTGCGTTAAAGTTAATAAATAAAATAACATAAAAAGAATGTGAGGTGAAGCTGGCCACCCCCGTTGACGGGATAAACCGGATTTAAACTTGGTTTTAGTATGTATAAGGAGGAAGAGGAAAAGAGCGAGACAGAAAAAAGAAGGGAAGCAGAAAAATTTGAAAGGGCAAGGGAAGAGAAAGGAGGGGGCAAGTGATGGTAAAGTTAAAGTTAGATATAGAGTATAAGGGTTTCAGAGGTAAAGAAGGAGGTGCAAGGGGGAAATTAGAATAATAAAAATATAATTCGAGAAGCGAGAATAAAGGTTGGAAGAAAAAAGAGGGAAACTCAGGGAAAAAAGAAACGTCACAATGGGATATTAGATGAAACAGAACAGTGGAGGTGGAAGCTGCAATATGGTGGAACCAAAGAGAGAGGCCAAGGAATAAAAGAATGTAAGAAAGGAAAATAATATGCTCCAACTTAATCAATCAAAGACTGAGTTCTTTTCATTCTGTCAACTCAATATTTCAGAGACATTCATTCAAGTCATACTTTGAACATTGGGTCTATGTAATACAACCACACCAGCATACCATAGAAATCGGGTGTTTGTCTTTGACAGAATCAATTGGACATGTCAATCAGTCTCTTCTATTGCGTTCAAACAGTGCTCACTTCGCTCTGTGTCGCGGATTACAATGTTCATCACAGAATTTGTCACACATTAAGAATGCGGTGCGTGCCAATCATCACTTCCAGACTCGATTACCCAATTCACTTTATTTGGCTTACCCTCCAACTGAGACGCAGAGCTCCAACCGAGTACAAAACAGAGGTGCGAAACTCATTTTCAAATCAGGAAATATGATCATGTGGTGTCTGCCACTCAATTTCATGAATTGCACTGGCTTACCATTCAAAAAGAATTCAGTTCAGGTTCTGACAATTGTCTTTAAATGTTTTATCAGATTTCTGATAACTGTTCCCATCATAACCTACTTAATCTCATCATTGAATATGTTCCCACACGTCCTGGACTACGATCTTTTCAGGATTACAAAATCTTAACCATTCCATTCACTCGTACTGTTGCAGGTGCAATGGTTTTCTATGCTGCTGCACCAAAACTTTGGACCACCTTCCATATTACATTCTCCGCAGTTTCACTGGCAGTTTTCCAGATCACAGCTCAAAAGTTATTGTTTAATTGTACTTGTTTCTCATTGTTTTCTTTCTTTTGTAAGGTGTTCTGATACTTAGTCCTCTTTGTAAGGGCACCTAACATCAAACACCAGTGTAGTGTAAGTAGAGACAGAGAAAGGGAAGAAAGAAAGAATTGGGACTAAAGGAAATTGGGAAAGGAAGAAAAAGAATAAAAAAAATAAAAAAAATAAAAAAAATAAAAAAAATAAAAAAAATAAAAAAAATAAAAAAAATTTTTCTTTATTTTGAACGTGAAATAGACATTATTACAGAATATTTTTTCATCAAATATATGCATGACAATGACACCATATAACTTTGCAGTAAGCGATGCAGAATAACATTAAAAATATCATTAAAGCATGATTTGACACTGTTTATTAATTTTACCGTAAGCCAAGCTCTCCAGTGGACCCCTAAGCATGGGAGAAGGTAGGCTTGAAGACCACCGCTCACCTATTTTTGCGTGCCGAGTCAGACACCGCTTTGGGAGTAGCTATGCAGGACCTGTGATAAGCGTTCCGGTCTGGTTCGAGGAGACCCCCTCGACTTAAGCAAGCAAGTCACATGAATTTAACTGTAATTTACTGTAAAATCCTTGACTTGATAACTTCGTAGTCGACATGTCTGAGCATTTCTGAACTGTCAAAAAATGATTTGGCTGTGAAAGCGCCTCAATAGCAACATAAAATCCTTTAAAGCCTATATTATAGGCTATATTGCCCTCCTATAATATAATAATAATAATATTGGGTTTATTTAATCTCGTATCGTACCGTAGCTAAATTGGCTAGAGACATAACAACAAACTAATCAAACAGAAAGTAGAAACAATGCAACTTCAGACAGCAACTTCATCATGCCATTTGCAACATCCAAACAACCTAATCAAACACAATCACACCTAATGGGCAAGTGAGGTCTTTCATGGTTCCTTTGCCCTATCATATCACTGAACATGAAGAGGTGGTAAATTTGAGTTTAACCCATATATCACTTATACAAAATTGAGTACCTTGAATAAATCCAGCACGTGGCCCCCTAAGACATCTCTTTCCTCTTGAATTAAGTCATTTTATTATATAACAGTACGGGATGGCTCTTTTGTGTTTTAAAGGGACCTACCCGCTAGAACAATATTATAACCGTCTTCGACTCTTGCAGTATCTGCAATTCTTTATCGTACGTAAGTCATCCAATATTACATTAATATTTAACTAACATATAACTAACATTCAACTAACGATAAGTATACATATACATATGAATAACCAGATAGAATAATAGTAATTTTAAAGGATTAAAAAGTATCATTTTGCCTTATCTTGCAATAATTATGCTTTATTAGTTCTATGTTAAACAAATACGCGTTACTTTTATGGGGACACTTAAAAGGTGCAACAAGAGATTCACACATCCGTGTCCCTAAAAAAATCGAAAGTACTGATTTCAGCCCTGATTAAGGCTTTCCATCACAAATATTCCATCTGAAAGGATTAAGCTGATAAATGTTTTCTTTTGTACAAAAAGTTGAAATTCTAATTTCGTATAGGAGCAGATACGAAATTCCAGACAATGTCTTTCTATGAAATATAGCAAATTAAAAATCACTTGTTTTTTCTCTCTTTTAATACATTTCGTGCCACATAAAGAGGTACAAGAAATTTAAAATGAGTAATCTAATCGATATGCAACTCCATTATGACATTTTGGTATTTTCAAAATTTCTCGTGCCCTTTAGTGAAGGGCCGGATGTATTAGTAGGTTCAACAACTTCTGCTAACTACCAAAAATAAATCGGCTGAACCATCTTCCCTGGGGGGAAAAGATGTTATTTATATTATTTCCTCTTTGAACTTAATATTTAAATTATTAACAAAACCGGATTCAAAGACCAACGATTGTTCATTTTTCTCCTGTCTTCAATGAGGGTTATAAGAGTGTAAAGACAGGGTTGATAGCCGAATTGATGGGTAAAATGAATGCAACCGTCATCATATGCCACTGGGTTGACAACAATAACATCACATTGTGCAAGAATACATACAGTTAGAAGTGGGACCCAGGTAAAGAAGTCGGACAACACAACAGCAGACATCTTAATAGCTCTGCGAATTTCTTGCTTTTCATCCTGTTTTCTTCCAGCTTTCTTTGCAGTTGTTCTTATGATGATGAAGATTTGAAAATAAAACCAAGCAACTAAAATGAAACATGTAAGGTTGATGCCAATAAAAACTATCAACGAAAAGTATGTGGCTAATTGGTAACCAATTGTTTCGGAAGTTGAATAAGCAGAGAATTTGGATGTCTGGGTATTGTTTATATAATAAGATTTGACTAGTATAAGATCTTCCCAATCCACTTTTAACTTAAAGCTGACCTGCGGTACAGTTACTTCTGTTTCAACCAAACTACTATTTGTGAAAGTTACAGGCCTTTTGACAATGGGGATGCCAACGCAAACTTCAGAAACCTCGTAAACATCAGGAAAAAATCCAGAAAGGACCATTGGGATCACACTGAGTATTAATCCGATTGACCAAATGACACTCACACAAATAATTCTAGATTTTTGTCGTAAACGTTTGCTACTGAAAGGGTATTTTACTGCTTGAAACCTGTCAAAACTAATCAATGTGATCATGAAAACAGAGACTTCATTTGACAGTATTGAGAGTGTGCTGGCTAATTTGCATACAGGGCCTTCTCTCCATTGCTCAGAATAAGATGGGAAATAATCTCCATAATATGCATCAGAAACTGCTAACAAAATCATATTGATTCCCATTAAAAAGTCGGACAGAGACAGATAAGAAATCAGCAATGTTTGAACATCGCTGGATTGTCGGTTAATGCAACGAAAGTACAATACCGAACCGTTTAAAGCAATTATAAGGATCCAAGAATCCAGATACACAATTGCAATTGAATATTATCTAGCATCCGCTTACAAGTGAGATAAACTGGTCGAGGATGTTCAGCAATGCACTTTTGATTTTCGATAAAACAGCAAGTTGCACTTTTACTAACTAATATTGCCGTGTTGTCTGGTCCAGCAAAAGATAATTTTTTTTTTTTTTTTTTTTTTTGAATAATTATCGGCATGTAAATCAACTGCGCTTATTCATCCAAATCCGATTGCTGAAGTAAGTATTGACTAATGCGTAATCGCTACGTTCCATTGTAATCATGGCAATTATGTCAAAAGCTAACCTTTTATTGAGCTGGTAACTCATCGAAGTTTCAATCAATACTACATTGTATAACTTTTCACACTTTCTCTCCAAATGCTTGCTACTTTATGCAAGTCAACCCAGTGTTGCGGAAAGTTCGTAGAACTACAATATTTCTAGTTATAATTTTTTTTTAAGTAATCCAAAATATATCAGAAAGAGAGTTATTAATATTGTATTTATGTTTTGATGGTGCATAAAATAATGCTTATGTGGTTTATGACAGATAAGGCATTAGTGGAGTGCAATTCGGGGATATAATTGCATGCTTGGCTAAAGCGCTCGTGCTCACAGTGGCCCCGTTAATGCATATGTTAATTTATTAATGCCTCCAAGCATGCAATTATATCCCCGAATTGCACTCCACTAATGCCTTATCCTATACGTAAATCTAGAGTTTCCACATCTGTCTTATTAAATATTTCTGGTGCAATTTGGCTGATAGAATTATACGACAAATTGATAAATTGCAATCCATTTACGTCATCAAAAATACCTTTTGATAGGGTGTGTAAAATATTACGTTGAAATTCAAGTTGTATCAGGCTTGACAAGCCAGAAAAAGAATCAGTAACAATTTTTGATACCTTATTGTTCGCTAATGAAAGTACAGTAAGATTGGGTTGGTTAATGAATGTACCTGCATCTATAACACGTAATAAATTGTTACTTAGATAAAGAACCTGCAAATTAGAAAGCCCTTTAAAGACATCAACTTGAAGCTTAGATATTATGTTGTACCAAGAAGGAAATTATGTTTATATTAATTCGGAATGTTTTGGTTTTTCAAACTTGGTAATTTGTTATAGCTCAAGTCAAGTATTTGTAAGTTCACAAGTGAGTCAAAATCTGGCAGAGTTGTCAGTCGTAGAGTATATTTAAAACTAAAAACTGCAACTCACACAAAGACTGGAACACTTTTAGGGTACCTCTATTAATTTGTTGCTGCTTTAAATCCAGGAATTCCAACTCTGACATATGTCACAATATCCCGTTTAAAATCTCAGATTTGATTTACAATTTAGGTAAGATTTCTGACTTCATCAATGAATCAAATATAAAGCTTTGGGCAGTGACAGTAACGAATTGTTACTACAATCTACTGATTAGTAATTCATATTTTGTGAAATGAATGGTTTTAGTACGCCTTAGTTTGGTTATTTTTGGATGGACAGTTATTCAAGTTATAAGTCAGAAACGCACTTATTTGGAAGAGAGGTACGGAGATGTGATAATTTGAAATTCTAGCACTGAGTAAAACAACCGAATTATCCTGGCAGAAACCGTTTCAGAATTGTGATTCAGATGAGTCGAAGCAATTGGCCATATTTTGAATGCTCTTCAGGCATGACGCTAGCTGATTAGGATTTGAGAAATGCAAGCCGTAACCTGATCAACACTCGAATCGCTTCCGAAAGGCATGGCTGTCATTAGGGTTGTGATTCAGGTAAAGGTGTGTCACCTGAGACATATAATGAAATGCTCCCTCATACACGTTCAGCTGGTTGTGATCAAGTGTTGCACTGTCAATTTATTCCCACATATCAATTACCATAGCAATGAAGTAGCTTATTGAAATGAATTAATGTATTTCTAAACTGATTAAGCTCGTTAAATATCCCCTCGGGTAATGAAATTAGCTGCTTATGACTCAGCGATAGCGACTTCAATTGAGCAACACCCTGAAAGTGCTCCCAAGGGTACTGAATGTAAAACCGAATTGACAATTCCATTTTTAATCTTATCCATTTAGCCCAGCCCCATAAAATGTTGGCTTCGGTAACGCAATCCTCGTAATTAAGCAAGACAGGTATAAAATGTTAACTGATCATGCCATTGAATAACCCCGCGGGTAATAACGCCATCTCATTGTGCCCAATATATAGTGGTTTTTTCAATTGGTATAAACCTTGAATGCTCTCCCGGGTAACGAGGTAAGCTGATTATAATCAAGAGGTAGTTCGTCAAATTACTGAGATCTTAAATACTCCCATTAGAAAGGATGTAAGCCGATTGTGATCAAGGTATACCTTGTCATTTGATCAGGGTCTAATGTTCCTTCAGGTAATGCGGTCAGCTTGATTGAAAAGCAGATAGAGAGAATCCATCTGAGTCAGTCTGTAAAGGTTAAGGTCAGATAATGAAGCCAGCTGATATATAATCAAGATTTAGTCGTTCCCCGTGAGCCAATCCATTAAATACTCGTCAGGCATGTTGTCAGATTGTTTATCTCTTAAGTGAAAGCCTTGTCCAACTGACCCCCGAACTACTAAATATTGCCTTCCGGTATGATGTCAACGATTGTATCAAGGTATCACGAAGTCAAGTTAACCAGGTCTTCCAAATAAACCTTAGATAATTTTGTTAATGATTGTTGGCGAGGCGAAGTGTGCTTAACTGAAGCTCGCTAGCCCCTCAAAAACCCATCGATAAAGAATTAAATGAATTTGATTTTAAGATCTAACTCTTTTAATCCACCTAATCCCATAAAGCATCATAGATAATATTATTAAACCTGCATCAAACATGATAACTTTTAAAAACGTCATGTTAGAAAAGAAGAAGAGTAGCTGTTTTTGGTGTTTTCACACAAGTTTGTCCACTTTTTGTAGCTAAGGCTACAGATACACCTGGTATGCAAGTTAATGTCCAAATTTTGTCTGTGACCGACGAGGTAGCTTGGTAACTTCAATACAGCATCATAACTCTAAACTACTGTTTTGCATCTGGTATAGTACCATTTACACAACCATTGACTTATGCTTCATAAACTTCAGAACAATCAAGACCTAAAAAATTTACTTCCTTTGACTCTCATGTCTAAATGAATATTCCTTAGGAGCATTTATCTGCGATGGCTGTCCATATAAACAAACACGGTACGAATCCAAGAAAGTAAAACATATTCTTAGAACAATGACGACTTGTCATATTCTAATATTTCCATATACAAGTAGCTAAATGGTCATTTTGCATTTGAAATTTAATAACTGCAACGAGAAATGGCGTTTCCCTTCTATTAACATAAGCTCTGTGTGCAGCTCACTATGTACTCTCGGAGCCTTCTGTGGATTTTGGTGTCCTTTTGTATTGAATAGTTTGAATGGTCACATGATCGGTTGTGACATAACGACTTGATGTGCATGCATTAATGGATCGTTTTTTGCCACCTTCGCTTATTTGTGTATTTCGCGGCGAGAAAAGACAGGAAGGAGGCCAACATAGAGTTAATGTCTTTATGTCTGCCTCGTCTAGTGTGTCAATCAAAAACTGATCATAACAATTTGAAAGGATTCCTCGCCACTATACCTCAAAGCTTAAGCTTCGGTATTACGAAACGGTTTGCCAAACTAGTGGCCGAAGCCACAGGGTGCAATCCCCGCCACCAGTAATCCAATTGGATTGTTAATCCATATATACCTATTAGCAAGCTAATGATAAGGAGATGACTCATTTAGAAAAACCGACTGTGACGAGCTTTTGGTTAATTAAATTTCGAATGCTTTCATCCAAGAGCCGGGTTTGTTCCTGTGTTTTAGTTCGGTCGTGTATTAAACGACAACTCAATCTCCTGTCACTTGTGAATATCCCTCACCACCTCAAGTCGGGAAACATCATCGCGGCATATAGCTTAGATAATAATTTCTATATTTAAACTGATATTTCAAAGCAAGGATGCCAGCTGCGATCAAGTAATCTTGAGTGAGAGGTTTCTTGCGGTGGCAAAAATTTTTATCAACTTATCTTTTGCGCATCACCATATTCACGCCCGGATAAAAAAGGTACCCAAGACCTCAACTCGTTTATGCTTTATTAATAAAAAAAAATAAGTTTTTATTTCAATATTTCCACTCCAAACAAATGTTTGTCGGGTTTTTCCTTCATACATTTTTTAATATAAGTCTTTCCTTCCTTCCCAAACAATCTCTTAACCATTTCACTGTTTAAGATTAACCTCTCCGCACAATTAATCAACTTTTTTTTTTCCCGGTTTAAATATGAACTTCGGCATTCATGCCGTTTCGCGTGCAAACCTTTGTATTGGTGGGAGAGCACTGTCCGCTGTTTTCAACTTAAGTATGAAATACGTCATAATACTGCCTTCCTCTGTTGTTATTATTAAACTTTTTACTTTGTCATATCGTCACGAATCTTCCAAACAGCCAACGACCAAAAGTCACATTTCGAGATAATCGGCGATTGAGTTTGCGAGAATTATGAACTTCATATCTAAAATTTGAAATCATTTTAGGAAAATGATTTTAATGTGGACATAGGCATTGAAACGTTCTTCATATTGAGCACGCTTTCCATTCAAGTAATCCTTTGTTTTTCCTTGTCAAATTAATACATACAAAGTGATTGGTCTGTTTGCAAAAACTAAAAAACGGTCCTCTGTTTCTATGTCAAAGGAGACGAATGCACATGGAGCTTGTTTGGCGTCTCAAAAAGAGTCTATCGATCGCATCAGGCGGGATTCAACATGTTGAACATACTTTGCCTGCGGAGGGCGCTTGAAATGACTATGCTTTTGCAACCAAAGTTATGCACTAAAGTTGGGGAAGGGTTATTTTTTGGGTGCCTGTAGAACATATAGGCAATATCCGCTAACGTTCGTTTTTTTGTGGTGACATTTTTTCTTTTAAACCAGATATCCGCCCAGTTCTGAAAATGGCACAGAGAAATAAGAAGTAATTTAAGAGGATTTATCTGCGCTCACCAGGTGAGCACCAACTAGATTTTTATTAAAAAACCCTGATATTTTGAATTTCGCCGGTTTCGCAAAAATCGCCTCTAACTGACAAGCCATTTAAAATTTCGCGCCGTTGCCTACTCTCCTCTTACTCATGTTTTAACACACTCGCAAACATTTAACAAAGTACGAGCAATACGTATCGTGTTATTTCAGCTGTATCGAGGAAACGGTAAGTTCCCGAGTTGACTACACGGTTTATTTTGTGGATCGGAGTTCATGCACGGTGTTACAGTGTACGTGGGCATGGAATGTAGACTGAGAATTCGATTAAAAGGTTCACCCCCGGTTTTTGTCCGCAATGTTTTAATACTACGATCAAAAAAACTTGCAAGAATTCCTCGATACTTGGAAATTATAGTAAATATAGCTGACCGTGGGGGAATTGAGTGTGGGTGGTGTGAATTCATTGACTGAGGCTAGCCTAGTACAGGGAGCCTTTACGGGTCGTTTTTTTGACATTGATGTTTGGCATGAATTAGGGTGATTCGAAATGTGAAATCAAAAGATTGATAATGACTCGTCTGACATGCCCCGAAATTTCAGTATGACTCCGTTGTAACTAGGCTAGCCGAGGCGAGGTTCCGGGGCGAGGTTGCTCACTCATTCGTCACCCGCTACGATATCCATGTTCTTTGGCGTGTATAGAACACGACACGGGCATGTAATTTTAGTAGATTTTAATTTCAATATGGACGAAATTTTGCCCTTCATTCGGCCACAAATACACAATCATTGTCATTGAGTTGCAATGCGTGGCAAGGTGCGTGTCCTCTTCTGTGTGTGTGGTGCGTGTACCCCCCATTTCAGGTGAACAGCTTGCTTAGCCATGCCCTGATAAATACGTTCGTAATACGGCATCTGACATGTCACTGCATCTCTGCTTGTAATTATTTTTCTAATACGTGCGCCAGCCTGTCCCTGAAATATTTGTGGGAATTGGGCAGTAATTTGTGTTTTCAACTTTGTTTTAAATTTAATAATTTTAATAACCATTTTGTGCAATTTAACAGACTGTTTCTCACGGAGCGCGGAGCCTTCACGGGGCGTGGCACGATATCAAAACCCTTCAATCGGGAACCGGGCACTTGTGTACAACGCATGCGCTAAAAGCTCATGATAGATGTGTTGTGTTGCCCGTCATCGTCTCACCCGTTACTACTCGAAATCGGTCCCACCCCCCTGTGCTTTGTGTACGGTTTTTCCTAGGTGTCATGGTCTCTTAAGGCAAAATAATGTGCCAGTGAAGATCGAAAGAGGAATGAAATGAGGTTCTAACAATTTTTGTATTTTGTGATTAGAATTGATTTAAATCAAATATTATACTCATGTAAAATACATACAATCAAGATATTAAATATCACAGCTTAATTTATGAAAATACAGTCAGTTGAATGGAAACCTGTAAAAGATGGATTTTACGACGGGGTTGTTGACGAAATTTGCTGCCAGGATTTTTACTGTAAAATTGCGTATTTTTTTTAATTATTACGTGTAGTCTTACTCCTACTTCAAGTAAAGAAACCATAGGAAGAGTATATATATGCAATTAGTGTCAATGACCTATCTACAACTCGTGAAAAATACACGACTTCGACGGAGTGTATATCAGAACAATTTGAAAAATTGAAATTGTATTCCCAGGTGGATATGTATTGTGTTAATTTTTGTCAGCGTGAACAGTCATTGTGGCGTGGTATATGTTTCACCTTTTCACCTTTGGAGTCTAGCACTCTAGAGTAGTTGCGCTATACTTTCCGTTGTTGAAAACTTTCTATGATAAAAACTAACCATTTTTGAGGTTAAGATGGCATTTTGCCGACAAGACTTCTGATTTGATTTCAATTCCAAATTGCCATATTTCTGATTATCAAAGGGTATTATTGAAAATGCAGAATGAGAATTTTCTCCTCCCATGTTAAACAATCTTCTTCGTTTTGGCATTGAAAGAAAATAATTTCCTTATCTACTCAATAAGCGTACTTCTGAGGATTGCATTCACAATTTATTGAATAATTTTCAATGAGTAATCTTTGAAGTTACTATTAATCATGTATTTTACTTGAGATGGCTGAACTGTGAATATAATTTGTCTACGTCCGCAAAACCATATTTACTTTATTGGCTTATTTAGTACACAGATAATTATCAATTAGGTGAAATTATTATCAACTAAGTTGCGGAACTCAAATTAATATCCTAGGTATGTGGGAATATATAGAAAGAAAAGAGGAAAAAACGAAAAAATTTGATGTTCTTTGTTTAACATTGCATTATTGATCTTACCCTCTCTACTCTACCTAATGGGGGGGGGTGGGTGGTTAAGCACCCCTTCTTTTCCTTCCCCCTGCTAGCTAAAAGCCCAAAGCCCCCTTTTTTGGTGCCGGAGATTACTGTAATGTAATTGTCAATTTGACAATATTTCGCTCCTTTTTATCCAAAACAAAACATCCCACCGGCTATAGGAAGAAAAGGTGATCCCAAAGAAAAAGTTAGGAATTATCACATTTTCATGATGGGAATGACTAGTTTTATATGAGAGCTTTTTAGTGCTATAATAAGGCTTTGGGTCGCCCAATTTGCGAAATATCATTTCCACCCTATATTCAGTATTTTTCGCCTCGCACTTTCCTCAACAGATGACGTCCATAGTGACGTCATAATGGGGATGTTGGTACTTATTTGGTACAAATGCAAATAAGAACGCAATCTATCCTTTGGTACCAATTTACAGGAATCGTAATGTTCAGTCACGGAAATCACAGGGGGCTGGGTATCCACCCCACCCCCTTCGGGAGTTTTGTTGGTTTTAAAAAATGGCTCGGTAGACGAGGGTAATGGCTGTAAATTAATCATTTAAGTAACTTTTAAACAGGTAAGCCTATTTACTACTACTAGACTGGAATCAAACCTGGGACCCGCTGATATGAACCAAAATAACCGAATAACCCGATACTAAGGCTACCATAAAGGGGATTATAAGAACATTGGATTTTAATGTATATACAAAAGTAATTTTCCGTTCAATTTAATATAGTGTATTGTAACTTCAAATGGACAAATATCATACCAAAACGTGAAAGGGTTTCAACAAGAGGTTTTTTGAACTATCTATAAAAAATATGAAGTGAAAATAGGCTGCTACAATCAGTGATTGTTTATGTCCTTTCTGGGGTTTAAAATTATTTGTTGTTATAACTTGGAATTAACAACTTAGCTGATTTGAATATTTTACTTTATTACAACTTCAGCAATCAATTTGAGCAACAGGTGTAAAGTGAGTAATGTTACTATTTTTGCAAATTTAACCGTAACCATGGTAACTTAATCCATTAATGTTGTGTTTCACGTCCAAAAATGAAATAAGGGTTTTTGTGAAATTATTCTCCTGAAACGTATAGTTGCATCATATTACAAAATCAAACGATCCTACTTAACTTATGTCTAAAAACAAAAAAAATAATAATAATAAACTCAACTGGCGCGATTCAAAACTGATAAACGTTTTGCTCCTTGTTGCCGTGCTCAATCGCCCGGATCGGTCGCTTAGACATCAAGACCAATCTTACAATCACGTCTGG
Source organism: Ophioderma brevispina (assembly GCA_023653785.1). Lineage (NCBI taxonomy): Eukaryota > Metazoa > Echinodermata > Ophiuroidea > Amphilepidida > Ophiodermatidae > Ophioderma > Ophioderma brevispina. The sequence goes on from JAMKCH010067171.1 coordinate 48,058, forward strand.
AAAGAACACATGCAGCTAAAATGCCTAGGTTTGTTTATACCCACATACTAACATGCCTTTGTTATTTAGAAATAAACTTGCGCTTCAAACAGTAAAAAATGGATCAAAAAAGAAAGACATACTTGAGACCGTATTAAAATATAGTAAAATCCTTTTTTTTTTCCAATTTTCTGGCCTATTAAGACTAAATTTATCAGAGAGGCCTTGTATTTGGAAGTTGAATTATTCAACATTGTTATCCACTTTCTGGATTCTCATAAAGTTATTTACATAGGAAAAATACTGTAAATCTTATCGGAAAATACTGGGCATTCTGCCAACAAAATCATTAAAACCCCAGCTTTTAAGTTTCCATTTCAATTCACTTTTATAATAATTGTACAGTTTTATATGCATATGTTTTATTCACCAAAATTAACTGAATTTTACAGTATATGCACCGTAACATTTTGGTTGCCATTTTGGCTAGGCCTACTAATTAGGATGTTCGTCAGTTAGCTTTTTTTTCTCTATACCATTCACAATCTCTGTAAGAACTCCGCACACTATATATTTTCCCTTGTTTTTTGATTGAATCAGTGTTTTTACAGTATACTGTAATTTTCACAGTATTATTCGGCAGAATTGCTGTCAGTAAAATCCTGGAAAAATGTAATAAGATTTTTTTGAGTGTGGCAAAATCGACTCAGATACAGCTACACATATTGTACTAATATAAACTTCGACCAGACTTCTATAGCCCCAGCCCCCACATAGCCCCCCCCCCCGTGTTGATCAAGCTAGGAAGGTATCTCGCAGTTTTCCATTGGGATCGGGATTGCTCACTTAAAGGCCGACTCAGAGATTTCCGGAGGAGGCGCCCTCAATTTCCAAAAAAAAATCGTGTTTTTGCTTGTCACTAATGCTTGTCCATACCTAATCACTGTGTGAATTGCAAGCGTAAATCGAATTCCTTCATATAGAAAATCACAACTTTGTTTAAAATTTCAGGATCCGGAATTTTTGTATACACATATCCTATGGGACGTAAATACTTACCATAAATGTTTACTGCATCAAAACGAAAAATCCGATTCATCTCAATTTTCGAATTGTGCTTTTAGTTACTATCTTTAGTTTCTGGTTGACTTTTTTTCTTATTACCAAAAAAACATAATTATTTGAAATCTCTGAGTTCAGACTTAATAGCAGCCCTGCGGTGGTTTTCAGATACGCAAAACAGACGAATGTAGATTGGTCTGTTTGGAAGACTTTAATTTGGTGTTTGGGTATATTCCCCAAAGTGAAAATCTATTATATCTACAAAAATTGGGAATGTTATTTTTGCTCAATAATTTGGTAGATGAAAAGAGATTGTAATATAGTATCATAATAATGCACAAAAACTCAATTTCGCCAAAATGGTCGCTTGGCCCTTTTTGGAAGACCTCATGACGATATTAGGTCAGACACGACTGCGTGGCTTAATAGTTAGATCAAGTCAAATATGAACCAAATTATGCTTAAGTGATTTTTGATTTGTCGTTTTGTAGACCTCAGAGATTTCGTAGAATATCCAATTTTTTGTGTATGAATTACAAATAGTCTGCTCATCAAAAGGTTGGAAAAATTAACAGGGAAATTTTGTTATGGTTATTTTATCTTACTCATCGTCTCCGATTATACTCATTATATATTTGTTGTAACATATATGACATCACTCTATTCTTCGCAAGTATTTAGAAAAAACCACACATATATCGTAAGAGATGCTGGCACCATCACCTCTATCAACCGTATTCAATATGACGTCATCAACCAGCCAATGTTGGTGGACAAGATGCATTACATTCCAGGACTACAATACATTCACCTGTCATCGATCATTTTAGCGATTGCACCAACATGGCTGGCTTTGAAAACTGTCTTTAGTTATAAGAGAATATTAATCAGTATCTTCCCACAATGCCATTGCTCCAAGGGCGAGTTTTTGTACAGGTACTCATGTGCAATCGTTAGAGATGAACATGGCTAAATTGATTGTACTGATCACAAACTTGCATTTAAACCCATGTTTTATCTCTACGTCACATGACTACCTTTCCAAAAACTTCCATTAGAAGCAATGCATTGTGGGAGCTACTGATAGCTTCTCTTATTAGTTAAAGCTATTTTGGTTTAGCCCGCGAGCTCCTATTTCGAAATTGGAGATTGTCTTGTAATTCTTGGTAATCGTCCTACGTTCTCATAAGCACGGAGACGTTACAAGATATAGACGACTGAAACTGGTCGCAATTATCTATGTTTGTGATATCCGGGATGATTAAAACCACTGTATTAGTTCTAATTTAAGGCCACACTTTGTATATTCAAAGTAGCGCCACATTCATTCGAATTTGTCACCGGACGGAATTGTTTCATACCGCTAGCATCGCTATAGCCAACAAAAAGATATAAAATGGCGGCATAGGCTATGGCCTTGATACCAGGAATTCTATTTATAGGCATGTTTTAATGGCAAATTAATTTGGCAGCTAACTTCAATTTTACATGACATTCTTTTATATTCTATCTCTATGCATCTCGGCCTGTTAGCTATACGTGTGTGTGTGAGATTGTGAGCAATATTTGGAGATTAATAAAGATTAAATGTAGCAATACGTATGTATCTGAAGGTGTTGAAAACAAGATGGCTCGTCAATACAAGCTTTTGCTGCTGTTATAATACATAGAGCTTTCCTCCAAGTATTCCGTTCATTATTTTATTTTGTGTGGGATTTGATTACTTCCCACCCCCACACATCACACAAAAGACTTTTTCTGTGTCTCAAATTTGTCTGATGTCCCCCTCAATCGTTATCTAATAACGGAATCTTGTGAGCAATTAAAGCATTCATTAGTGAACCAAATGTGCCTTTTTATTTTTTATTTATTATTAATAAATAATCATTTCGATTTAATGAAGAAATGGAGAGAAAGACCATGGACGAAAAAGAAGGAAGCAGGAAAAATTGAAAGGACAAGAAAAGAGGGAGGAATTGCCAGGAACGGGGAAAGAGTATAAAGATTATAAGTATAAAGAAGTATAAGGCTTCAGAGTAATCAGAGGGGGCAATGGAAAATTAGAACAAACAAAGAAAATGCGAAAAGGAGGACAACGTTGGAAAAAAATTATGAGTAACCAGGGAAGGAAAGGAAAATGAAAGGAAGAAAACGCACAATGGGGATAGTAAAGGAGGCAGGGAAATTGAAAAGGGGAGGTGGAAGATGCCAAGATGGCGCCAAGGAGAGAGGCAGGAAGGATGAGAAATAGAATGGAAGAAAGGAGAACAGAGGAATGGAAAAAAGAGTGGACTGACGGAATTAGGAAAAGAAAGAAAATTGGAAGGGGGGTTTTTACACTGTAAGAAATCACTGAACTTACAAGACTGACGGTAAAAAATAGCTATTTTGGTTTAGGTCACTAGCTCCCATTTCAAAAATGCAGATTGTCTGTATTAGACGATTGAAAATGGGTCAGCATTATCTGTTTGTGATACCAGGAAGATTAAACCACTCCTATTAGTTTGTAAATTTAAGCCACCATCTTGAATTTCAAAGTGAGTTGTCCAGCATTCATATCATTAGACTTTGTCACCGGACTTTGTTTCATACAACTAGCCTCGCTATAGCAAAAAGAAGATATCAAATGTCGGCATTGGCTTGGTTTTTGATGCCAGGGATTTTCTATTCTAGCATGTTATTAAATGGTATTTAATTTTTTGGCCTAGCCACCACTTTAAATTTCAAATGCCCATTCTTGTATTTTTATTTTCTATCTCGGGCTGTGAGCTATATATGTGTTGAGAGATTGTTGAGCAATTTAGGATTAAAGAAAGATTAAAATGGTAGGCATACTTATCTGAGGTGTGCAACAGATGTTCGGGAGATGACAAGCTCTGCTGCTGTTTATAAACATAGAGCTTTCCTCCAAGTATCCGTTAATTATTATTAACTTTGTTTGGACTGATTACTCTCCCCACCCCCCAAACACGTCACACAAGAGACTTTTCTGTGTCTCAAATTGTCTGCTTGTCCCACTTCGTTTATCTAATAACATTCTAGTGAGTACATCTAACTCTTAGTGAACAAATTTGCCTTTTTATTTTTTCTTTAATTAATTAGTAATTAATTTTTCAGTTTAGATTAATATGAATGGAGAGAAAGACGAGTGGAAGAAAAGAAGGTAACAAGAAAAATTGAAAGGGCAAGAAAGATGAAAGGAGGAGGGCAAGGGAATGGGAAAAAGTATAAAGTATATAGAGTATAAGGGTTACATAGTAAAGAAGGTGGGCAAGGGGGAGATGAGAATTAAAAAAAAAGAAAAAGCGAGAAAGGAGAATTAGTTTGGAAAGATGATAAGGGAAACCAGGGAAGGAAGGAAAATGAAAGGAAGAAAACGCACAATCGGGATAGTAAAGGGAAACAGAAAAGAGGAAGGTGGGAGAGGCAAGATGGCGACCAAAGGAGAGAGGCAGAAAGGAAGGAGAAAGAGAATGGAAGATAGGAAATAATATGCCCCAACTTAATCAATCAAAGACTGAGTTCTTCATTTGTTCAAGCTCATATTTTCCGAGACAGACTTCAGCAATAAACTTTGGACATTGGGTCTGATGTAATTACACCAGCATCCAACCATAAGCAATCTGGGTGTTGTCTTTTGACAGATCAATGGACAGTAAAATCAGTCCTCTTCTCTTCTATATGTAGTCAACCTACCAGTGCTCACTTCGCAATCTGTCTCGGATTACATTTTCATCCAGTCCAGGATACTTGTCACAATTCGTGGCGTGCCACTCATCACTTCCGACTCGATTACGACGCCAATTCCCTTTGATTTGGCATTACCTAACCCCCTCCAAGCTGACTCGAGACCCAACGTTACAAAAGCGGACTGCTAAACTCATTTTTTCAAATGCAGGAAATATATCATGTGTTGCCACTCGTTCATGAATTGCACTGGCTTACCATTCAAAAAAGAATTCATTTCAAGGTTCGACCATTGTCTTCAAATGTTTTACAGATTCTGACACCTGTTCCAGCATACCTTACTTAACTCCATCATTCATATGTTTCCCACAAAACGCCCCGGACTACGATCTTTTCAGGACACCATTCCATTCACCTCGTAATCTGTGTCAGGTGCAATGGTTTCTAATGCTGCCTTGCACCAAAACTTTGGAACAACCTTCCATATTACATTCGTCATGCAGTTTCACTGGCAGTTTTCATCACGCTCAAAAGTTATTTGTTTGATTTTGTAATTGTTTTCTCCTTGGTTTTCTTTTGTAAGGTGTTTCTTATAGCTTGTCTTCTTTGTAAGGGCACCTAAAATCCCCAGTGTAGTGTAGTGTAAGGAGATCCATAGTACAGGAATAAGAAATTGGGACTGAAGGAATTGGGAAAAGGAATGAAAGCAAATGTAGGAAGGGTTACACTGTAAGAAATAACTTAAAAGACTTAAAAATACCGTAATTTCCACAAATGTTCTTTCTTTATTTTTTGAACGTGAAATAGACCTTATTACAGATATTTTTCATCGAAATATATCAGTGAACAAGGACACCATAATACTTTGCAGTAATCGATGGCAGAATAACAGTAAAAATATCATTAACAGGATTTGAACACTGTTTATAAATTTTACGTTAGCCCAGCTAAAATCCAGTGGCACTAAGCATGGGAGAAGAAGCCTCGTAGACCACCGCTCACCTCTTTTGCGGTCCGATTCTGACCACGACTTGGATGCATTAGATTTGGGAGTAGCTATGCAGGACATGTGGACAAGGCGTTCCGTCGGGTTTCGAGGAGACCCCTCGACAAGCAAGTAAACATGAATTTACTGTAATTTACTGGAAAATTCCTTTCCTTGATAAACTTCGGTAAGTAGACATGTTTCTGAACTTTGAGAAGTTAAAAGGAATTTGGCTGTTAAATCAATCAGATAGCAGGCATAAATCCTTTAGCCTAAATTATAGGCTATACTTACCACTCCTAAGACAATAACATAATTAAATTCACATCGCTTTCCTCTTGAATTAAGTCATTTTATTATTATAACAGTACTGGATGGCTCTTTTTGTGTTTTAAAGGACAATACCCGCTAGAACAATATTATAACCGTCTTCGACTCTTCCGTATTCTTCAATTCTTTTATCGTACTGTAAGTCATCCAATATTACATTAATATTTAACTAACATATAACTAACCTTCAACTAACGATAATGATACAGATACATATGAAATAACAAGATATAATAATAGTTAACTTTAAGGATTAAAAAGTGTACAGTTTGCCTTATCTGCAATATTATGGTTTATTAGCTATGTTAACAAAATACGTTACTTTTATGGGGACACTAAGTATGAAGGGGCTGGATGTATTTAGTACGTGCAACAACTTCTGCTAACTACCAAAAATAAATCGGCTGACCATCTTATGCGTGAGATGTTTTTTATATTAATTTCCTCTTTGAACTTAATATTTAAATGATTACAAGACCGTATTCAAAGATGTTCATTTTCTTCTGTCTTCAATGAGCGTTATAAGAGTGTAAAGAAATGGGTTGATAGCCGAATTGATGGGTAAAATGAATGCAACAGTCCAAGCATATGCCACTGGGTTGACAACAATAACATCACATTGTGCAAGAATACATACAGTTAGAAGTGGGACCCAAGTAAAGAAGTCGGACAACACAACAGCAGACATCTTAATAGCTCTGCGAATTTCTTGCTTTTCATCCTGTTTTCTTCCAGCTTTCTTTGCAGTTGTTCTTATGATGATGAAGATTGGAAAATAAAACGAAGCAACTAAAATGAAACATGTAAGGTTGATGCCAATAAAAACTATCAACGAAAAGTATGTGGCTAATTGGTAACCAATTGTTTCGGAAGTTGAATAAGCAGAAAATTTGGATGTCTGGGTATTGTTTATAAAATAAGACTTGACTAGTATAAAATCTTCCCAATCAACTTTTAATTTAAAGCTGACTTGCGGTACAGTTACTTCTGTTTCAACCAAACTACTATTTGTCAAAGTTACAGGTCTTTTGACTATGGGGATGCCAACACAAACCTCGGAAACCTCATAAACATCAGGAAAAAATCCAGACAGGCCCATTGGGATCAGACTGAGTATTAATCCGACTGACCAAATCACACTCACACAAATAATTCTAGACTTTTGTCGCAAACGTTTGCTACTGAAAGGGTATTTTACTGCTTGAAATCTATCAAAACTGATCAAAGTGATCATGAAAACAGAGACTTCATTTGACAGTATTGACAGTATGCTGGCTAATTTGCAGACATGGCCTTCTCTCCATTGCTCAGAATAAGACGGAAAATAATCTCCATAATATGAATCAGCAACTGCTAACAAAATCATATTGATTCCCATTAGAAAGTCGGACAGGGACAGATGAGAAATTAGCAATGTTTGAACATCGCTGGATTGTCGGTTAATGCAACGAAAGTAAAATACCGAACCGTTTAAAGCAATTATAAAGGATCCAAGAATCCAGATACACAATTGCAATTGAATATTATCTAGCATCCGTTTACAAGTGAGATAAACTGGTCGAGGATGTTCAGCAATACACTTTTGATTTTCGATAAAACAGCAAGTTGCACTTTTGCTCACTAATATTGCCAAGTTGTCTGGTCCAGCAAAAGATAATTTTGTAACAAGGGAGAGATTATTTAATCGTAAATCTAGAGTTTCCATATC
>JAMKCH010067174.1:0-28346 GCA_023653785.1 Ophioderma brevispina
AACGACGAATTAACCAAAGTGATACCATTATTTAATGAAGCAACGAGGCTGGACGCCGAGTTTTTCCACGCAAAAATAATGGTTTCTCCGGGTTCAATTCGTCGTAAGAGTACCAGTTTCCCAAACTCATACTTTTATTCTCATTGTTAAACCAGCTTATCATTAATGGTCATCTTTAACCCATTTCCGTGATCGCTTTTACGGATAATACAACAACAACGTAGGCAGGCGCGCAAGAAAGTAGCAAAACTCGGTAAAACAAAAAAAAAAAAAAAAAAAAAAAAAAATGGGGGGAATGCGAGCGCTTCACCCTAAAAATAACTTCAATACGCAGCTGTACTACCTGGGTTCAATTAAACCAATTAAACCCGGCATCAACCAATGAAATTGGCGTACATTTTCACAGCTGTTTAAGAATTATGACCAAAATATTTTCTAGCGATGCAGTATATTCTTGTCTCATACAAAAAGTCATTCAATATTATCATATTATTATTTAAATATCAAGGGGGGGCCCCCTGCCCTTGTTGTTGAGGGCACATTTGGTGCAGTTGGATCATCGTTTGCCTCGAAGCATGCAGTTGTGGTGTTCGAGCCCCATTTGGTTTTTGATGGTTTTTTTTATTTTTTTTTTTGGTGTGTTTTTGGGGTTTTGTGTTGGGTGTTTTTGTTTTTTTTTTGAAGTTTTTGGCTGTCGCCAATGAGATTTGCACTTTGTCAAGGCACTTTACCTTGCGTGCCTCTCTCCAAAAATGGGTACTGGCATATGCGGAATGTAAAACAGACGTGTGGCATACCCCCCCCCCCCTCCCCACAGCACATTATATAATGGAGATGGAGTCTGCCCCAAAGAGACAGAGTGAGGGGCACTCCACCTGTGGGTGCACCATTTACATTTATTGTGTTTTAGTCCAAATGGCAAGGTCACAATCAAACACCAGGAATGATGCAGTGTTTCCAAAATTGTTTCTCATCGATGGAGTGTGGTATCTTCACCTATTTCCCGATTTTCTTCAGTATACCAGGTCCGCTTTGAAAGCATATTTAAATGTGGATTTTTTCATTATCCTTGGTAATGTCAATCACCATCATTCTTCAAAATCTTGTTATTCCTCACACGGATACATTGCAAATCTCACAGCCGGGATGAAGCCATTTTTGTTTTCCATAGTGGCGCTCTGGATAATTATACGCCAGTGCCGAATTGCGTGTTGCTTAAATTATTATGTCCGTGATGAACATCTGGGGACCTTATTATAGTCGTGATGAACAATCGTGGATTTTGCAATTCTCAATGTGTGAGAACTACAGGACCATCAGCCTGATTAACCATTCCAGCAAAATTCTTCTGGAATTAAAGAGCCGGATGAAGCCCTAGTATAAGCCATTCAGCAGAGAACAAGCAGGGTTCATACCTGGCCGCTCCACAATTGAAAAAGTCTTCGCCCTGAAGCTCCTAATCCAACCCTCGCCTAGAGAAGAAAGATTGGAAGGTTTTTTTGCTGTCTTCAGTGATTACCTAAGGCATTCGAATCGAGTATGGCACGATTGCCTCTTTACATTGAGCTTCATTATGTGTGCCTCAAAAACTGATCATCACCATCAGAGATCTCTATACCAGGCTAAAAGCTGCATCAGACTTAACAACAATCTACAGAGTGGTTTGAACAACTATTGGCGTGGCGCCAGGGAAACAAATGTCTTCTATCACCAGACCTCTTCAACCTATGTTCTCGCATACATCTTAGCCAGAATCTTTGATAACTGTAAAAACTTGGGCCATAAACGTGGATGGCTACACATTAAAAGACCTCCGTTTTGCTGTCGATATAGCTCTCATCGCTGACTCAGAGGACGATCTGCAAACCTTGATTGAGCAAGTTCATCATGCTAGCAAGAAATCTGGGATGTGAAAAAAATCAGTATACCTAAAAACAAAAGCTAGGTATTCTCTCCGTGATGACCGCTCCCAGTGAAGATCCAGCGTGAGGTTTCCCCTCGAGCATGTTAACAGATTTCAGTATTTGGAGTTACGCTAACACCATCAAACGACTCCACCAGCGAAAATCAAAAGCAGATTATTATTGGAATCAACAGCACTAGGGAAATTGCAGAGAGTCTGGAGTGATAAAGACATCTCACTCTCCACCAAATTACGACTTGTTCATTCACTAGTCAACCCATGCTTCTGTATGGCTCTGAAACCTGGACCATAAAAAGAAGACCATGAAGAAGTTGGAAGCATTTGAGATGCGATGCTCCAGAAAAAATCCTTAATATCACTGGCAGGATAAGATCCGGAATGAAGAAATTCTGTCAAGAATCTCCTAATGCCACTTTCAACCAAAAAGTATCCTAGCTCGCATCACTGCCTCGCAGCTGACATGGTTTGTTCACTTGTGCAATGAACAACACCGCCTACCCACCGCATTTTTATGGAAACTGTCGCAGGCACAACCAGACAGGGAAGACCAGGGATACGAATGGAAAAAAGCAATGAAAATCCTGAACAAATGGTGAAAGTAGACCAAATAGGCTTTTGAATGAAATTAAATGAAACTGGAAATGTTGGCCTCCGAAAACCTAAATCAGCAAAAAATGCTGAAGATCGGCCGGGTTTGGTGCTGTGTAGTAATTATTGACCTGATAGAGTATGTGGTATAGGCTCAGAGGTCACAGTTGTTTTTTTTTTTTTTTTTGTTTTTTTTGTGTTTTTTTTTTTTTTTTGAAAATCTCATTTATTGTGAAAAAACAGTGGCGACACAGTTTTTGACAACTGATTTGATTAATTATTACACTAACTACAAAGAGGATTTTTTGGACATGCTTGGAAGAATCACTCCCAGACAGATAATTGTTGAAATAGCCACATAGCCTTAGGTTGCACAACCAACATGTAATGTAACAGGGTGTCGTGAAAAGGAACGAGATTCATCAAAGACTCAGTATATAGTTGGGTTGGTGTGTATCCAGTAGGATTTTCTTTCATGATAAAATTGATTTGTTGACTGTTTGGGTTTCAAGAGACTAACTGTCAGAAAATGAGGGGTGCAATTTGCCTACTGATGCCCCTTCTTCAAGGAGGCAAATATAGTACAGGACAATTTAAAACGCAGTCAAAATAGTGCTTAATGTACATTAAACGCGTTCGTCTCGTCATTAAGGAGTAGAAAAAGAGTACATTGTCTAGGTTCCAACTTTAGTTAAAGCAGTATAGTCCCATAATGTTCAAGGTCACCCGGGGGGTAAAAATGCTCGAGTTGGTGAATGAAATGCTGTCAAATGATCATTTGGGTATTATACTGAAACAGGAAAATGCATTTTAATGATCTTTGATATCACCCTTGCGACATACAGGGAAAGTTTGTGACCCTATAGACCTGTAGACCCTTGTTACATATGCTATGTAATAGCATCCAAATGTCACACACTGTAAAATAATACATTTTTGGATCCTGTGAGGACAATACAAACAGCTTATCACCAGTTCGCAAAAATCTGAGCATTGGGTCAAATTGTACCCCAGGATGACTGAACCATATGGGCTTATAGCGGCTTTAACTAAGGTCGGACCTAGGCAAATAATACTTTTCTATCCTTCTAAGGAGATGAACATGTTAATGTACATGAAAACAAATTCAATTTGACTCGATTTTAAATTTTCCATGTAGTAACATTTACCATGAGGAAGGGCCGGCAGCAGTCGAAATTGCACCCATTTCATTTATGAACTGCGGTCCCTATTGCTGCAAAAAAGCAAGAAAATCAACTTTAGCACCAATTCATACGGGACAACTGTTTCATTGACATACCGACCACACTATAGCTGGTGATATTGACCATGTCTGACATTGTGACATATAGAGTGATGTATTAACCTCCCTAAAATTAAGGATCTTTTTCATTAAAGGCTGACTCAGAGATTTCCGATTGAGGGGCGCCACTCATTTTAAACAAATGGGTTTTTTGAAGTAGACTAATGCTTGTCCATATAATAATCACTGTGTGAAAATAACTAAGCTCAAAATTGAAGTCCTTCACAGCTTTGTTATAAAACTCGGATCCGGAAATGTTGGTATGCAAGGTATCTATGGCACTGTTTATACTATGCATAATGTTTACGATTGAAACGAAAAATCCGATCATCTCTAACTTGGAATTAAGCAATTTAGGTTACTATATTAATTTCTAGTTGTTCTATTTAATTTCTACAAAAAATATTTTATGTGAAATCTCTGAGTCAGCCTTTAAAAACATGAGGAACAATGTTTATTAAAATACTTACTGAAGCACAACTAAAACACAAAAGTGATCATATTGAATGAGATGTAAAGATCTGCATGTTTCAGATTATTGTTTTTGATAAAGTGACAGCACGATGATAAATATTTAGAGAATAAAGGTATTATGATTTTGGGAATCGGTACTCCCTTTACGACGATGAACCCAAAGTGATACCATTAGTTAGTGGAAGAACGAAAGGCGGACGGCCGAGTTTTCCACGCCAATATTGGTGTCGCCGGGTTCAATCGTCGTAAAGAGAGTACAGATTCCAAAATATACTTTTTCTCATTCTTAAAAAAAAACAGGCTTATATTAAGGTCATTCTTTAACCCAATTCGTGGCTGTACGCTTAAATCAACAAAACGTAGGCAGGCGCGCGCCAAAAGGAGCAAAAGCGGATGATGCGAGCGCTTCAACTAAAAATAACTTCAATACGCAGCGTGTACTCTGGGTTCAATAAACAATTACAAACCGGGCATCAAACCAATGAAATGCTTAATTTTACAGTTTAAGGAATTATGACACAAGAATATTTTCTAGCGCTGCAGGTATATTCTTGTCTCATACAAAAAGTAATTCAATAAGCATATTATTATTTAACTATAGGCTGCCCTTGTGTTTTAGGGCACCTGTGGTGCAGGTGGGATCAGCGTTTGCCTAGTAGATGCCGTGGGGTTCGAGCCCACTGTCGCCAATGAGTTGTGCACTGTGCAAGGCTCTTTACCTTGCTTGCCTCTCCAAAAATGGGGTAATGGGCATATGCGGAATGTAAACCAGAAGTGGGGCATACCCCCCCCCCCCTCAACAGCAAAATTATATATGGAGATGGAGTCTGCACCAAAGAGGACAGATTGAGGGGCAACTCCACTGTGGGTGCCAACATACATTATTGGTTTAGGCCCATGGCAAGTCACAATTCAAAACAACCAGAATGATGCAGTGTTTCAAAATGTTCTCATCGACTGGATTTGTGGTATCTCTCCATTCACGATTTTTCTTCAGCTTTACCAGGGTCCGCTTGAAGCAATATTTAAATGTTTGATTTCAGATCATTGGTAATGTCAACACAAATCATTCTTCAAAAGCTTGTTAATTCCTCATCACTGAGACTTGCAAATCTAACAGGCCGGGATTGAAGCCATTTTTGTTTTCCCTAGTGGCGCTCGGATAAATTATAGCGTGCGACATGAGTTTTCTTAAATTATAGTCGTGATGAACACTCTGGGGACCTTGATTTAGTCGTTGATGAACAATCGTGGATTTTTGCAAGTCTCAAGGGTGAGAACTACAGGAACATCAAGCCGAGTAACATTCCAGAAAAATTTTCTGAAATTAAGAGAGCGGATGCAAGCCCTAGTAGGAAGCCCTTCTAGCAGTAAGAAAAAGCAGGGTTCAGACCTGGCCGCTCCACAATTGACCAAGCTCGCCATGAAGACTTCCTAATCAACATCGCTAGGAGAAGTAAGATGGGAAGGTTTTGCTGTCTTCCATTGATTACAAGAGGCATCGATCGAGGTATGGCCCGATGGACTCTTTACAGGAGCTTCATTATGGTGTATTGCCTCAAAACTGATCAACATCATCCGAGATCTTATACCAAGGCTTTAAAAGATGCATCAGACTTAACAACAGTCTTACAGAGTGGTTTGAAACAAATATTGGCGTGCGCCAGGGATGTATTCTATCCCAGACCTCTTCACCTATCTCGAATACATCTTAGCAGAAGCCTTTGAAACTGTTAAAAACTGGGCAATATTAAACGGGAGGTTACAAATAAAGGGACCTCCGTTTGCTGACGATATAGCTATCATCGCTGGCCCTCAGAGGAAGATCTGCAAACCTTGATTGAGAAAGTGCATCATGCTAGCAAGAACAAGAAATATGGGATGGAGACAGTATAACCTAAAACAAAGCTTATGGGATTCTCCCGTGATGACAGCTCCCAGGAGATCCAGCTTGATGGTCACCACCGCAGGGTAACAGATTCAAGTATTGGGAGTAACGCTAACACAATCAAACGGGACTCCACCAGCGAAATCAAAAGCAGATTATTATGGCATCAAACAGCCATAGGGAACTTACGAGAGTTCTGGCGTGATAAAGACATCTCACACTCCACCAAATTACGACTTGTAATTCAAGCACCCAGTGCTTTGTATGGCTCTGAAACATGGACCATCAAAAAAGAATACATGAGAAGTTGGAAGCATTTGATATGCGATGCTACAGAAAAATACTTAATTATCAGCTGGAAGGATAGATCGGAATGAAGAAGTTCTGTCGGATCCCTCCTGTACCACATTCAACCACAAGGATCCTAGCTCGCAATCATGCCTCGCAGCTGACAGGTTGGTCATCACTTTGGCCGATGAACAACATCCGCCTAACCAACACGCCTGTTTGATGGAAACTGTCGCAGGACAAAACAGAAAGGGAAGACCAAGGAAGAGTGGGAAGATTGACATCATTTGGGCACCACCTCACCCCCAAAGGCTATATTGAAGCGCAAATCGGAAATAGCTGCTAAATTTGTTCGAGAGCACGTCTATGGGACCTGGTGCTGCTAGATAGATAGATAGATGAAACACTCGGAATCAGCGAATTTTCAATATTAAAAGGCATTCACGGACATGGTAATGATACTAAAAAATGCTCCTGGCACATCTGGGGCCCCTTTACCAAAACCTGAGACGAGGGATACCTAAAAGAATCGGAAGTTGAAGCTATAGTCCATGTTAACAAGCTCAAGCGATTGAACCAGGTTGTTTAGGCTTGCAATGCTTGGCTGCCCGGTGCGCTGGTGTGAGCACCTTAATTTTCTGAGCGAGATATCGCAAATCAGGCGATTTTACCCAATTTTGTGCTTTATTAGGGCGGGCTGACATTAACACTTTATGGGTGGGCCTGTCATAAAAATTAATCTCATAAGCATAGTCAAAAATTCAAAAAATGTCAATTTAGGATCTATTTTGTAAAAATATATGAGTATGGAATAAACTGGGTCCAAGTTGCTTCAATGCTTGTGATTTGAAGAGAAATTACATTTTAGTAACTCAGTATATTTGCAGATATCGAATGTCATTAAATTACATTGATAATTTGAGCAATTTACCGATTAGTCGACAAATGAGGGTACAAAATGAAGTCATTTTAAGGGATTCCAGGCTCTAAACATGTTGAAAGCAAAAGTCATTGAGTACAAACTTGTTCAAGGTGTTTTGACAAATTAACACACACGTGTGAGCATCATTTGAATTTAAAATAACCGCCAAAATTCAAAATCTTTTTTGGGGTTATACATGAAATGATGAATAACGATTACTGCTTCTCGTCAGTCGAGGGAAAAGTTGAATTAACATAACAATATCGTACAAGACATGCCCGCTGCAAAACCATTGATACTTGTTCGATCTCTGTTGGTATATTCATCTCAGACCAAACGGGACAATACCAAAGTTTTATTTGTACCTATCAGAACCTGATAGTAATGCTAATTACATTATCAAAGGACCTGCAACACAAAAACAAAAGAAAAGAAAGACAAGTTCCATGAAAAGCTCAGGTTGTGGCTATACTGGCATTTATGTCGTGCCATGTTCAAAGGATATCCAAGGTTCGTGGTTGACCAACAAAGCGACGCCGAGAGGGACTAGAGGAGCTGCCACTGGCGCAGATCTTGGTGGTAGCAGAAAATACTCAATTGGACAAGATCAGCAATGTGGTTGAGTAAATGATAGAATCCTGCGACCTATAGATTTCAACACAGTCCAAAACTTTAACGCAGTCAAACATTGTAAAAAAGACTGCTGCCAGGGACTGTGGCAAGTCAATTACTCTCAAGGCCCATTTTGCTCTAGGAAATCTGTCTAGTATCACGTCACTCACAGTTCCCTTACTCGTTGTAAGGATTGGAATCAAGACTAAATTGACTTTGTGACTGGGGTGTGTGCTGGGTGCCAAGTCGGTTTAATTCAGATGCCAGATGCTGGCCGGTGTCTTCAAGATAGGGTTAGCAGAGGGTGATTCTAGAGCCTTCGTTAAAGTCACATGAATGATTAACTTATTCAAAGCAAGTCATGTATTTCTCCAAAATGTAAGTGTGAAAGAGTTTGTTAAAATTTATTATGGTTTGGTAAAAAAAGTGATGCGATTTGAACAACTTTATTAATCTAATTTAATAGGATTTTTTGCCAACGTTAGCATTAGATTATTATATATTATCATCAGACTCTTAGAATCTAACCTTAAAGGTAGGTGTTGACTGATCTTGGTTTCTTGATTTTTTCTAACGTTTTCCTCAAACGTGGAAGCAGTCACCAAAAATATCTGATACAAATTTTAGTGAAATTAGTCAAGCCATTGGATAGTTGAAGCAAAAATGTTGTACCTAAATTGGCCCACCCATAAGGATTAGGTGTGTGTTTAATGAATGTGGTTATACCACCATTTGGAGCCATTTTGTTCATAACAAAAGGAAAAAAATTTCATGGGCGGATGATAGTTGGAAGGACGAGGATTGTCGATCGGGTCACACACTTTAACCCTTTTATCGGGAGCCATGCTAGGCAAGAATTCTGGGCCTCGCACACCAAGGACCATAGCGATAAGATTGCAATACTTGTGTGGGAAGACCAGTGAATCGGGTTGCATTTTCATTTGAAAACAGGCCCTAGGGCGAGGCAATGTACCCACTTTTCCCCTCAGAGGGAAGGGTTTTCATCAGTGTGGCCGGTTCTAAAAAGGAAAAACTTATTTTTGCTTGCTTTTGTAAGAAAAAAAAAATAACGTTTGCATGTCATGCCTCTCCCGCCCATTACACCCAATCATTGGAAGCAAGCTGTTGTCGAGCCTTTCTAAAAATTATGGCTGGTTTTACAACCATGGAATCCACCGCTATACTACCACTTTTTGCCCCGGTGTACATTGTGGATTTTTAAAAGGAATGGCTTATTTATGCAATAGTCGCTCTATATATATACTAACCACTTTTTTCCCGTGTTGTACATTGTTCGATTTGTTTAAAAATGTTGGCGATTTAATTCAAAAGGCCTTATATATACTACCACTTTTTTCCCCGTATTTTGGTCTGAGGGGGAAAAGGGACTATATATATACTACCATTTTTCCCCTATCCTTTTGGCAATTTTGTCCCTCTTTTGTATATATTATCTTTTTCGTCTTATTATACTACCACGTTTAACCTCATTTTTTTGCCTGAGGGGAAAAAGTGGGTACTATATATATACTAACACTTTTTCCCCTCCTGTCCTTTTTGGAACTTTTGTCCTCTTTTCGTAACCCCTATTACTAACCACTTATCTACTGCCACCCCAAAAGCTACTCAGCAAGCTGCGTCTGCGCCCCCGTTTCACATGGGGGATTCCCCCCAGCGTTAGTAGAAAAAACACCAATAACGAATTGTTGCCTATTTATTTGGGAGGAAATTATCTTTGTCGCTCAAATATATACTACCACTTTTCCCCTGTGTAATTATTTCCTCAGGGGGAAAAAGGGTACTATAAGTAGTCCGTTCGCCTATTATGACTAACCACTTTTTCCCCTGTATTTGTTCAGGGGAAAAAAAGTGGTACTATATATTATGTTCGGCTCTATATATACTACCACTTTTGTCCCGGTTATTTTTTGTCCTGCGGGGAAAAAAGTGGTTACTATCTATTATGTCTCGCTCATATGTACTACCAATTTTCCCCTGTATTTTTTCCTGAGGGGAAAAAAAAATTGGTTACTATATATTTCTACTCCATTTTTTCCCTGTCCTTTTTTTGGCAATTGTCCTTCTTTTACAAGTAAACCCCTAGGGTTAGGGATAAAGCACATGGTGATCTACTAAACCCCGTGACTTCGGGTGTAGGGCTAAACAGTGGTCTACTCACTCCAGTGACTTAGGGTAGGGATCATGAAGTGCAGTGAGTGAGTGATCTAATCACCCAGGACTTGGGTTAGGGCTCTAAAAGTTCAGTGATCTACTTGCTCAAGGACTTAGGGTTAGGCAAAAGGCCCAGTATCTACTCACACCAGGGACTAGGGTTAGGGCAAACCCAGTGATCCTACTCACCCCCGTGTGCTAGGGTTAGGGCTAAAACCCAGTGATTTACTCACCCCGTGACTAGGTAGGGTAAAGCCGAGGTGATTCTACTCACTCCGTGACTTAGTTTGGGCTATAAAGACAGTGATGCTCTACTCGCCCGAGTGACTTCGGGTTAGGGCTAAGCCCAGTGATCTACTCGCCCGTGACTTTAGTTAGGCTAAAGTTCAGCGGATTTTTCTACTCGCCCCAGGACTGAGGGCTAAAGACCTGGGGATTGTTACGCCCCAGTGACGTTAGGGTTAGAGGAACACAGTAACTACTCACCCCAGTGACCTGTAGTTACCATCGTACCATTTTTCCCCTCAGGAACAAAATACAGGGGAAAAAGTCGGTTTAGATAATAGAGCGAAGAAATAATATATAGTACCACTTTCCCTGAGGAAAATTAATTACACAGGGAAAAAGTGGTTACTATATAGAATAGAGGACCGAAGACGAAGATAATTCCTGCCAAATAAATAGGCAACATTTTAATGTGTTTCTGACGACGGGGGAGAGATCCCCCGTTTGAACAGGGGCGCAGACTCAGTTGCTGAGTAGCTTTGGGGTGGTGGACAGTAGATAAGGGGGTTTAGTTTAATAGGACGGTTACTGTTAAAAGAAGGACAAAATTGCCAAAATAAAAAAGGACAGGGGAAAACGTGGTAGTATTAATATAGTACCACTGTTTTTCCCCTAGGAAAAAAAACTACGGGGAAAAAAAGTGGTAGTATAGATAGAGTGACGGGAACATTAAATATTAGTACCACTTTTCCCCGAGGAAAATCATTACACAGGGTATATAGCGACGAACTAAGTATAGTCCCATTTTTCCCCTCAGGAAAAAATACAGGGGCAAAAAATGGTAGTATTATAGAGTGAAGTGACGAACATACTATATAGTACCACTTTTTCACCTGAGGAAAATTCTTACACAGGGGAGAAAAAGTGGTAGTTATATAGAGCGACGAGGAGATAATTTAAATAGGCAACATCTTCATGGGTTTAACGCCTGGGGGGGAGAAGCCCCCGTTTGAAAAGGGGGCCTCTTGCTTGAGTAGCTTTGGGGGTTTTGGGGGGACAGTAGATAAGGGCGGGGTTTAGTATAGGGGGGTTGAGTATAGGGGGTTACTGTAAAAGACGGACACAAAATGCCAAAAAAGGAAAATTTTTAAACAAATCGAGTTTTTTAAATATGTATAATATATAGTTACCATTTTTTTCCCCTAAGGAAAAAAAATACAGGGGAAAAAAAGTGGTAGTATATTAATAGAGCGACGAAGAGAATAGAATAGTACCACTTTTTCCTGAGGAAAATAATTACACAGGGGAGGAAAAAAGGGCTTATTTGTTTGCGAAACGAAATGAAACAGAACTCCCATTGGATTACGCGCTTATTCCGTTAGCACGTAGATGCCATGAGGAAACTAAGCGTTGTAATCCATGGGGCGTCTGTTTCGTTTCGTTTCGCACAATACAGTAAGCGGAAGAGAAAAATGGTATTATATATAGAGCGACGGAAAATTTATATTAAAATTTACGAAACCGCCCATTATTAATATTTTGATAGTATCCACAGGGGGGAGAAAAAAAAAGTGGTGTATATATAGAGAGAACTATCAAATAAAATAAACAACATTTACAAATCGGACAATGTTACACAGGGGAGGGAAAAAATGGTAGTATATATAGAGCGACTAAGCTATTTAGCTCGTAAAATATGGGGTATTGTGCGGAATACTCAAAGGAACTTATTTGTTTTTTATATTGACCAACAAATAGAGGTCCTTTTTCACAATAACGGCAACACGAAAAACTTTGTGCCCTGAGGGGAACAAAGTGTACATTTGCCAGAGGGGCGACATGAGGTCTGGAAAATCAAAGGAAGGTTCCGGCCAGAATTGGCATATCCGCTTAGCTTCAGCCATGTTCAGATCACTTTGCTAATAAACCAATGAAATGCTGAAGAGAATCGGGCTTGAAGTAGCCTGAAAGGTCATGTAAAGAGTTAAGGTGAATTTGACCTTGTTATGTTTAGAAACGTCAGTAGGGTTGTGATAGAGATTCCTTTGTGTTAGGTCATATTCTCTTTTGTGAGTTGGCTGCTTTAAAGCGGACTGGCACATTTTTTCACAAAATATAAAATTTCTTCCAATTTGATTGCAAAATAGCGGCCATTGGAAGAATAGAGATATTATTTTACAAAAAATAACAACCCAAAAAGAGATAGGGACATTAATAAGAGGTAAAGAAATCCTAGGTAATTTGTAGGCCAACTAAGTTGCCCCGTAACTTTAATCAACAATAGGTCTTTATTAACTCAAATAAGAGACTCCTCTTCATGATATGAAAAACGCAAAGGTCAAAGATGGGGTCAAACAGGGTTCATGCAATGGGAAAAGGGTGCAGGGTGTGTTTTCTTGTTTTAAACGCCAGTTCCATGTCTGTGAATAATGCGACTGGCGACTTACAAAAATAGTTCTGTTTACCCATAAGGGCCGCTGACTGTCTTAACACATTTCAGGTGAGGAATTATCATATAAAAGCTTTTACCAACCATGCAAAAATCAATTTGAAAAATTGTGAGGGAGCACTATTTTTCAAAGGTGCCAGTGTCCCTTTAAAATCCATTCCAGATGACACTGAGCTTTGGCTACTCATTACTAAGGACCACGGTTTCAGTAACAGTTAAAATGTACACAATTTTGAATTTGACCTGTGGTTCTGGAATCATCGATCCTACAAAAAACAGGGGGGTATTTTCTAAATACACTGGTGAAGGAAGTTACTGAACTGTGTCCTGAAGAATGAGAGTCTTTGGGTCATAGTGTGCATGCATATTAATTAAAACCTTGCTCACAAGAAACCAATTTGACCAGGGACTGTATGGGAGGTGTGATATTGACATCTAAGACCTCATGTACCTTCACCCCATAGCTTTGCATTCATGACTTGTCACACCATTGAAAAGGCAGGGGATTTGTGGCAAGTTCCAACTTGCATTTTTTTCTTCTCCTACCCGAATTTTAATTACCATTCACTGCATGTCCCCATCTGGGAATGTGGTGCCACCACACGATGGGCCCTTTAAATTGCTTCTAGTACAGCTGCATTGTAAAGTAGCAATTACGGATCCCCTTTATGGCGCATTTAACAATCCATGAAGACACCTCATTCTTCAGGGGCCAGTAAGATACAGCCGTGAACACAAGCTAGCCATTTTGGACAATTTATCACAAGTCATTTGAATAGCATGAAGAACGCTCACTGTCCCATTACATTTATGAACTGTCCTAGGGCGGTGAGACTGCATTGGAGAAGGGTTATACTTCGATGTGTTCATAATGTGGTGATCTAGAAAGAACAAAAAAAAAAAAGTTAGGAGATATAAAAATTAAAACTTTGAGTAAAAGTTTTCAATTATGTTAATAAGAACTTGACAGAGATCTTAAAGACACTTCAGTGATTGGCTACCAGAAAATCGAAAAAAAATCATCAAAATGCGATTTTTGCATGTAGGTAACAAGTAAGGTATCCTAAAATACCATGCAAAATGATAAGACCAGATAGAAGCAACCTAATAAGGACAACAGACTCGGAAATGTTATATCATTACGGCCGTTCGGACACTTTCTAAAACACGTAATTGAATGGGGAGGAATCGTTCGTGGAACACTGACGTTTTTCTGTTCGTCAATTCGCACGTGGAAAAGGTATGGACAAGGTAACTTATGAGAATTCTACGAGTTATCCTTCACTTTGAAGCTTATTCATGCAAATTCAGAATTTTTCAACTCATGATAGTGTCTTAAGGTTGCAATAGATGAAGGGACCACAATGAAACAAAATCTTGTTTTGGTATGTTTTTAAGTTAGTAAACTCGTCATTTTTTATTCTAATGGGAAATATACAAAAGAAATCAAAATTGTTAATTGTTTACACCCAGATTAACCTAAAAGTCTGTCATGTTTCTAATATTAACAGTGACAGGTATGAATAGTGAGGTTAAGTTATCCAGTATACACGGCAAATTGCAGCATACACCGCGCTTAAATAAAAATGGACCAGGGGCTACAAGAGTCGCGGGACAATGTTGGGATACGTGAGTATGTATGTGTAGGACGAGCACGCCGGTTGGTAAGGACATTCTGTCATACTTGAGTAATACAAGACCTCCATGGCCCAACGAAACTGATCAACCTGTAATTTGTGAAACTGAGGGGACAATTCACCAATTTAGAAAAAAAATCTGTGAGTGTTTTGTTGGGTCGATATATGTGATGTGACAAGCAAATGCGTCTGAAAGTCGCTCAGATTTGATTTTTCCTTTCATTTAGCGGTTCACACCCATTTTAAAAAGCCTACAGTTTTGCTGACATGAAAACCCAATTGAAATACCAAGCACTTCCAAAGATATAATCGTTGAAGTGTTGGCCAAACAATAGGAACAAAAAGACTTTATCCTGTGTTTAAATCAAATTTGCGACTGACGGACTCATTTTGCTTGATCAAGACATAGGCTATATTTGTTTGTGTATGTTTTTTTTAGCTACGTTTTTTCAAGCATTGTACTTGACTTATCTGAAAAAAAATATGATAAAACATATCTCTCTAAAGGTAAACAGAGCGAAAAATTTCGCTCTTAAAGGGTCATTTTGTGATCACAACCTGTCCCCCCGACTTCCTCAAGGTATCTAGTTGAACAATGCATAAAAAAGAAGTGGTGCTGAAATCACGAAAATGCACCTTTAAAACGGAATGAAATTTCTCGAAAAAATTTTGTAATTGGAAAATTTTTTAAAAGAGCAAAATTTCTTCCTCAAAAAGAGTGAAATCACTCAAAAAGATGTGAATTTCCACTTGTTTGAGGAGTAAATGAAGACAACTCCTCCTGTTGTAGTTAAATAAGGAAAAATGACAAACGAGTGGAAATCCACTCTTTTTAGAGTGATTTTCACTTTTGCCTTTTAAGTACAAAACCATGAAGGGACAACTCCTTTTGATAAGTTGTTAAACTAGAAACAAAATGGGGAAACGAGTGGAAATCCACTCTGTTAGTAGTGATTTCTCACTTTTGGAGTGATTTTCATCTTTGGGAAGTGATTTCACTCTCCGTGGGTGGAAATATTTTATTAAGTCCAAAACCCATTCATATTAATTGGAGTGGTTTACAAGAGTTTCACTCTTTTGGAAGTGAAATTTTCACTCATTTACAGAGAATCTATGATTATGCTTTTAAACAACGCTATTAGATGTTTGATGATTAAATAGAAGGCCACCATTTCAAAACATATTTTTTGGTTTTCTTTTTTTACTGTTTGTCAAAATGTTTGGTACGTGTCCACACCGGACAAGTGGCAATGAGAGAAATTCAGATTACTAAATGTACTCCTGTCCCTATTACGCAATACTGCTCACGTTAAATGTATGCCACATCTTTGTCAATAGTCCTGGAAAACACTGTGAATATTGCAGCTTTGAAAGAGATAATAGGCTTGCTGAAACAGATTGGAACTATAACTGTCTTTCCCCTCCCCATCCCTCCCATCAGTGGTTGAAAATCTTTGAGTGCGAGATTGCTCAAGGGTGTCGTGCTCATGCAACAGTGAAATGAGGGGGAGGGGGGGGAACCAAATTGACACAAAGTGTTCCAAACAATTTTGAACACATGTTATCCGAACGGCCAAAAAATCAGTTTTGCAGATTTAGAAGATTTTACAAAAAAAAGCTCATAAATCAAAAACGTTTTAAGTTAAGAACATGAATTTTTTCAGGGAAGAAGAAGAAGATGGAAAATCCTAAGGAGATCTAACAGTTTGTAAATCGAATCATATTTCTGGGCATTACATGCATTTATTCAGTTGATTTAAAAAATGTCATCATTGTTTTAAAAGGGAAACTGGATTTAACAACATGTGACACTAAAAAAGAGGCATTATAATAGATTGTCAGCACATAATTACACCACACCTACACGCTTAAAAACGCACGATACACATGGTGCGTCGTGCAGATATTTGTGCGACGTGTGTTTGTTTGGAGGGGGATATGCCGCCAAGTATGAATAAAGGAATAGAAATGAGTAGATGAGCAAAGGAGAAAGCATAAGAACTAGAACGTGATCATCAACTGTATTAAGATAAAAGTCCTTTAATACTTAAATTTAATACATCGTTTGCCTTATAGCATCGATTCTTGTGTGTATGGAAACAGGGTGTGGGGGGTGGGTGGTATGTATTAGAGAGCTGCCGGTTGTTCTATCAGATCTCAGGACGAAACATGTGAAAGCAATACGAAAGTTTAAAGTTATTAAAATGGATTTAAAAAAGAGTGTATCTTAAATTATTAACGGAGTGAGTAGTTGAACAAAAAAAACAATAACACATGGATTCGAACTTAAGAACTTCAATGTAGCACGGGTACAAGGCAATGGATTGCCATACATAACCCGTGTATGTGTTGCGATGTAACTTAGGCCCTATTAAAATGGCTACCGATCAGAGCTGCTTCTGGGTGGTAATCAACGTTCTACCAAGAACAAAAAAAAAGAATTAAAAAAATACAGATATGATTCTTTTTACGTTTTTTGTAGGACCGATGCGATTGCATCTATTTCGAGTCTATTTGAATCTTCTGAGTTAATTCTCTCTATTATGTCGTTTTAACCGTTGTTGACCGAAAGCTTAGCAATCATAAAGCTTGAATGGTCATTTAAACTGAGTTTGAGGAGACATAATCGGCAAGAGAAGGCCTAGGTTTTTGGATGTCTTCATTTCATCGAGTTGTTGTTTACTCTGGTCAGTGGAAGACTATGGTCTATTAATCCATTATTTGAGGGGGGGGGAAGCCACGGGCCAGCTGGAAAAAGAGGACGGGGAAAAGGGGGGGGCGGGGGGCGGGAGAGATGGGGGAGACAGGAGGACAGATATGAAGGGGAGCGAGAGAGGAGAGAGAGAGAGAGAGAGAATATAAGTATATATATATATATAATATTATATATATATAAGATATATAATGAGAAATTTGAACTTCTTTGATATCGGGAATTCTATTTGATGGAATTACGTGGTGGTGTCGAGGGGTTCTCGAGCGGGTCACCCACCTTTAAGCGTACCATATAGAAAAGAGCAAGGCCTATGACAAGAGCTGTAGGATTAAACGGCATGGCATTATTATTTTCATTAAGGCGACGTGTTGTATACCTCCACAAATAGATTGCCAAAAGGGATGGATTTATAAACAAATAATTTGCAAAACAAGTGGGCATAGTGGAAAGATTTTTGGGGTTTTTTGATTAAAAGCTTGTGAATATTCTACTTACTATGTCTACAGCATTGTTTCGTAAGGCCGAAGCCCTCACTCCTTAGAGACCAAAAGGCAAAACGGATATAAAATTCCTCATATTTATTATCTCATTGCATTTGATCTCAGAGCAACCGTGCGTTTGTAGTATGACAATTTTGTGTTTTAGGTTGTGGCGTGGTTGGGGTGAATGTGCACGTATATTTTTCGTGTGCGTAGGTATGTGTGGGTGGCACGCGTGTGCGGGTTATGTGTGGGGTGCGTTGTGTTTGAGAGCGCGAATGTGGCTGGAATTGATAAGGTGGCGTGGCTTTGCTTGTGGTCAGTTTTATCAGTAGTTTTCGTTGGATTAATCTGTTAAAGTGCTATATGAAAATCTTCTGTTTTAGGGGTGTGTGGGTGATCGAGCATGGGTGTGCGTGGCGGGTATGTGTTCGGGGGACGGAGTTGCGTGGTATATGTGTGTAGTACTGTGGTTGTCTGTGGTGGGAATGAGTTTGGTGCTGCTGTCGGTCTTATCAGTATTTTTAGTTGAAATTTTAACTTGCAATCTTTGTATATGTCATTTATTATTACTATGTATAAATTCAAACTTAATGTTTTAAAAATTCACAGTACAGCATTCGATCTTAACCTTTGTGTAAGGTAATTGATAAAAGTATTAAGGTCGTCTTCATTTCCTGACAAAATGGGTTCTTAACTTAAAACCGTTCTCGAGTTATTAGCGTTTTTGTAATTTGTACATGAATTTTTTCGACTTGGGATACAATCTGTTCATAAGTCCTTGAAACAACAACTGTTAATATTGAAGTATGGAAAAGAGATGATAATGGCTTGAAACGCCATTGTAACATAACTTTCTTTCCCCCTCCTATCCCTCCAAACCAGTGGTTTTTGAAAATAATCCTGGTGCGAGATGGCTAAGTGTTTTCGTGCTCATGCAACATTGAAAAGGAGGGGGCGGGGGAGGGGGAACCAATCTACACAAAGGTGTCAACAATTTGAACAAGATGTATCCGGAACGGCCCAAAAAAACATATTGTAACAGATTTTACAACAACGCTCAAAATTCAAAACGCTTTTAAGTTAAGAAATGATTTTTTCAGGAGAAGAAGATGGTTAACATTCCTCAAATGAGATATAACAGTTTTGTAAAAGAGAATCTGAGTTCTGGGCATTACCTGATTTTTCAGTGATTTAAAAATGTCATCATTTTTTAAAAGGAACTTTATTTAACAAAAATGTTACACTAAAAAATGAGCATTATAATAGATTCACACATATTACACACACCCTACACCTTAAAAGCACTGATACACAGGTGCGTACGTGCATATTTTTGCGACGTTGTGTTGAGGGGGAGGGATATGCCGCAAAGTTGAATAAAGGACTAGAAAATGATAGATGTGAGACAAAGGAGAAGGATCAAATATGAAAGTGATCAATCAACTGTATGTAAGATGAACTTCATTCTAAACTTACATAATACATCGTTTTGCATTAAATAGCATCGGAATTCTTGTGTGTATGGAAACAGGTTGGGGGGGGGTAGGTTGTATTAGAGAGCTGGACGGTGTGTTCTATCAGATCTCAGAGACGAAACTATTTTGAAAGCAATACGAAATTTAAAGTTTTAAAATGGATTTTTAGAAAATCGTGTATCTAAATATTAAAGGAGGGTAGGGAGTTAGTTGAACAAAAAACAAAAATACACGAAATGGATTCGAAATTAAGGAACTTCAATGTAGCAATGGGTTACAAGGCAATGGATGCCACTAACCACTACCCGTTGTATGGGTTCGTTGTAAACTTAAGCCCTATTATAAAGCTACAAATCAGAGAGGCATTATGGGTGGTAATTTCAACGGTTACCATAGAGAAAGACATTTAAAAAAATACAGATATGATTCTTGTGACGTTTTTGGTGACGATGCGATGCATTATTTCGAAGTCTATTTGAAAAAAAGCTTCGGAGTTAGTACTCTCGATTATTCGTGGAAACCTTTGGTGACCGAAAAGCTTGCAATACATAACGCTGACTAGTTGGGTACGTCTTGTGGATACCGCTGCTACGTGTTGGAGTGGGATGACATAATCGGCAAGAGAATGCAATAAGATTTGTGGTTTGATTGTCTACTTTCATCGAGTGGTTACTGGGTCTAGTGGAATGGAAGTTAGTTACTTGGTTCTATTAATCATTAGAATGGGTTTTGTTCGATAATCACTTTGCCATCTTGAAAAATAGACTTTTTTAAAACTTTTTTTCTTGATTTAAGGTTGTGATATATATAAATATAAGATAATATTTACAGCTCCCTTTCTGGGTGACACTTTACTGTGGAAGTAACCTAATTGGGATTTATATTATATAAATATATAATTATATATATATATATATATATATATATAATATCATATATTTTATATACATATTATATATATATATATTAATTATATATAATATTATATCTATACTGCCGGAACTTTGAAACTTTTTCTGATATCAGACTCTCATTTTGATGGATGAATACTGTGTGTGTCGAGGTTCCGATGGGTCACCCAACCGTTAAGCAAGTCAATATAGAAAAGAGCAAGTCCTATGACAAGAGCTTACTTTAAGGATAAATCGAGCGTAATTATTTTTCATTAATGGAGGCGTGATGTTTATCCCGCACAAATATATTGCCAAAAAGTGATTTATAAAACAATTCTGCAAAACAACGTGGGCATGGGGGAAGATTTTTGGGTTTTTTGTTCAAAAACTTGAAATATTCTACTACTATGCTACAGCATTGTTCGTAAGGGCCGAAGCCCTCACTCCTCAGCGACAAAGAAACTGATATAAAATCTCATTTATTATTTATTCTATCTCACAATTTGATCTAAGAGCAAAACGTGGTTGTAGGACAATTTGTTGTTTTAGGTTGTGTGCGTGGTTGCGGTTGAATGTGCACGTATATTTTGTTGTGGCGTATGATGTGTGGTGTGGTGGCACTGCGTGTGCGTGAGTATGTTGAGTGTGTGTGTTTTCGCGCGGCGAATGTGGCTGTGGAAGGAATTGGATGGAATATACGGTGGGTGCTTTTGGTCTGTTTATTCATTAGTTTTCGTTGTTAAAACGTGCCTATAGAAAATCTTCTGTTTAGCGGCTTTTTTTGGAGGATGTGTGGGTGAGCGCGCGTGTGTGCGGCCGTGGTATGGGTGTAGGGGACGAGGCCGGCAGACGGGACGCTGCGAGCCTAAAAACATGGGGCGTATGTGTGTAACCTGTGTGGGTCTGTGGTGGAGGCAGTTTTGGTGCTTTCTGTCAAGTCTTATTCAGTATTTTTTAGTTGAAATTTGAACTTTAAATTGCAATATTTGTATTAGGTCTTCTTACTATTTATAAATTTCAAACGATATTTAAAAATTCAACGGTACAAGCATTCGATCTACCCTTTGTGTAATATGAGAATCAGATATTAAGTCCAATATTCATTTCCTTGACAACATGGTGTTATTAACTTAAACCGTTCGCGAGTTATGAGCATTTTTGGATTTTGTACATGATTTTTAGACCCTTGGATACAATCTGTTCATAAGTCCTTGGAAACACCTGTATGAAAGAGATCGGCAGGTAGGGCGAGAAGAATGGCAGCTATGAAAGAGATAATAGCTTGAAAAGGCCAATGTCAGGTAACTATAATTCTTTCCCCTCCCCATCCCTTCCCAATCAGTGTGAAAATAATATGGGCAAGATGCTAACGGTGAGTGTTATGCAAACATGGTGAAATGAGGGGCGGGGAACCAAATTACACAAAGGTTCCAACAATTTTGAACAAGATTGCAGATTCAATGAATGTGAGAATAGAAGGATTTAGTGATGAACTTCCTATGGAAATTGTACTGAGGAAGGCAATTACACATTGTAATCAGTGGCGGCGCCGGGGGGGGGGGGGATTGCCCCAAATTTTTTTCTTGTCCCCCCAGTTTGCCCCCCAATTTTTTTCTTTCCTTCCCCCAGTTTGGGCCCCCCCCCCCCCCCGGTTGAAAAGAAAAATGACGGATTTGGGGCAAAATTCCGTGATTTGGGGCCAAAATCACGATTTTGGGCCAAAATTTGGTGCAAAAATGTCCAAATTTTTCATATTTTGCCCCCTAGAATTTCACTTGTTGCCCCCCCCAAGATTTCACTTTGCCCCCGTTTGCCCCCCCCCCCCAGAAAAAGAGCACTGATTGTAATTGGACAATGCACCTTTAAAAAAAGAGACAACGGCACATTTGAAAATCGTGCGCCCTCAAGATTTTTAAAAATCGATATTTTTGCAATGGTTGTAACGCTTTTATATACATTAGCCGCCCTCACCTGAAATGACTAGGACCCATCAGCATCCTATGGGTACAGAGAACAATTATAATCAATGTCGCGGCGACATTAATTCAGCAACGACGGACCATGGCATTTCACACAAGAAAACACGCACGTCGTATGCAATGTTTCCCAGGGTAATGCACCCTGTTGACCGGTCTGTTCCCTTTTTGTTTTGATACAAATAGTACAGTCTATAATAATACATGTATATACCCATTTGTTGATTAAAACGTTTATGGAACACGTAAAAGTTTAGCCTAAAAATTACCTGGACCGTCTTTAAAACCTCTTATTAACGTCCCTATCCGTTTTTGAGTATGTTATTTTTTATGTGTAAAATGTATCTCTTTCTCCAAGGCCTAACTAATCATTTGAGAGCATTTGACAGAAATTTCATATTTTGTGAAATGGCCAGTTCCGCTTAATAGGGATCTGGGCAGTCATGAGCTGGCCCTTACACTTGATGTACTCGTATTGTATCCAATCACCATTCAAAATGCTGTACTATCTCAGAGTTAAAAATGTCTTTAAAAATGAGTGCAAGATAAGACAAGACGCGAAACGCAAACAAACATTGGCAACCTTAACTACTTCCTCAAACCTGCATGACCTGATATGACAGATATTGGATATAGACTTCAGGTCCCCTATTCTCACATATTCAACAATACACGCCTTTATTTTCATAGACTGCCAGTGTTGATCTTAGGTCAATTCAATATGTGACGATGCCCCTTCCAACTGGCAACAGGTCAATAATCAAAGCACGCTGTTGGCATTTAAACTCAGTCTTAGCTCAGATCTGATATGGCAGAAGAATGTATGTTACATTTCAGCTACTTGCATTTACCTGTTTTAATACTGATGTTTTTAGAGTTCTTTTTTAGGGAATAAAGGAATTGGCTTGAAGTGAAACTCAAAGGAGCATAGTTCCTTGGAAGGTTATTACATTTAATTTGAAAAATAAAAATAATATATTTCATTTTAATTTCCAATTTTTTAATACTGGTGTTTTTCAATAACTTCACAGCTGTTTGAAAAGTCTCTTTTTTTGACCAACCCAGAACAAAACAAATAATATCAACAGTAACACAGTTTTTGACAACTGCTTTGACTAGTTATTCTACTAGATACATGCTCTGCAAATTTTAATGAAATTTCACATTGCAGGCCAACAGTTTTCTTTAAAACCTAGTTTTCCACAGAGTTGGTGATAGTACACTACATTAACCCCATAAGCAATTTATATGTAAATATTTAACTGTTACCATGTACCCATAACTCAATCCTATATGGGGCGGTGTGTGATGGTTTGGGATTTGTTGGCTTTTTTGTGCCTACAATTGGAATTTTTGGGTCTTAAAATGTAATAATGGTCCCTGGAATCCCAATCAAATTGTTACCATTTTTGAATCCCTTCCGTTTGGTGGCCATCTTGGTTTTCAAAATGGCGGCCATTTTCATTCAACATTTTGCGCTATATTTGGACTTCTGAGCACTACGAAGGCTCAAAAATTGGTGGCAATACCAATGTTTGTGATGTCAAGTAACACAAAGTCACATCCAGAAGTCGCCAGATTGTTTACTTCAGGAGGTCTCTTGACTTTCAAAATGGCCGCCATTTTAAACATATTTTGCTCTCTATCTTGCACTTCTGATCAACAGAGGAGGCTCAAACTGGTGGCAAAACCCTGTTTGCGATGTCAGTGAATGCAAATACTACATCCAAAAATCACAGCATTGTTTTCCCTCTAGCAGCCATCTTGAATTTCAAATGGCCGCCATTTTGAAAATATTACCTTCACCCAATACCCTGAGGACTTCTGAAGCTACATGGGAAGCTCCAAGTGTTGACAATACCCCTGTTTTGTGATTCAGGATCACATTTTACTCCAGAAAGTTGCCAATTGTTTTCCTTTTGGCGGCCATCTTGAATTTAAAAATGGCTGCCTTTTTAACGTACACTACTTCGCTCAATATCATTCTGGACTTCTGAGAAACATATAAGGCTCCATTTGGTGGCAAACTGCCTGTTTGTGATTTTAAGAAATATATATTGCATCCAGAGAGTCACAGATTGTTTCTTTCTGACATCCATCTTTAATTTCAAATGGCCACTATTTTTTTACATATACTTCGCCCGATATCTTCCACCTTATGATCAAAATACCAAATCTCCTCCCTAACAATATACCTCCTAATGCACTTAAAATCATGGAATCCTAGGAGACCCATAGCTCTCTCTGTTTTTAATAATTTTGTATACAGGTTTCATATTAGTGCTGTCCATTGTTCCCACGTGCAATTTCAAGTATTGAACCAATATCATCTATCTAGCGGCCGCATCCGAGATGCGTTCCCATGTAAGTTGGGGAGGGCAGATGGATCGTGACTGCAAATGTCTCGAGCAATCACATCTTTTGGGCATGGTAACCTCCAACATGTGATTTCCGAGACTACTTGATTATAGCACGATAACAGTAACCGGCCAATCGTGCTTGGCGTTGGCAACATAAGAGAGATTGAGGGATTCTCCAATATCTGTGCTTTGATCATGCGCTCACGCCAGGATTAGTATGTTTTGCACCCCATAAGAGCCTGGTGTAGGTGCCATCCGTTTATCCGCGTATTTCTTTTCTTCATGGTTCAGGTCTCATATCCATATAACATGATATTCTTTCACAGGCTATAAGAACTTCAGCTTGGTGAATTGAAGATACCAGATTTCCATAGTGGTTGTAGTTTATTGCAGGCATTCCACGCTTGTCCTTTGTGTGACACGAAGTCTTTCTTGCTGTCGGCAACATCGGACCCCAGGTACTTGAAAGCCCTGATCTCTTTGATTGTAGTGCAGATGAGTTGATGATTATCTTACTCATTGATGGTCATATATTCGTTTCTTTGGCATATTTAGATGGAGGCCGACTTGTCTGCAGCATCTTCAAATAATGTTAGTAGTGTAGATCTGTGCACCCAACACATCAGATCGTTAGATGTGCCCTTGGTGACGTCTAGAAGCTCGGCGTTTGATGGTGAGTCCCTTGTCGTTCACTTTGGATGTAATTAACCACGATTACAAAGAGATAGGGAGCAAGAGAGTATCTCCTAGACGATTCCAGTATAGTGAGGTGTTAGGAACGCATGGTCTGCCACAAGCTGGATGGGTATCATACATGATGGCAATGCTTGACAGTCTAGTCTGGGACACCCTATGAATATGCAGCATTTACATCTCTGTTCGCACTGTTAAACTTAAGCCTGGAAAAGTCTACAAATCAATTGGAACCTTTGATCCTATGAGGGCAAGTATCTGAGGTAATGTGATCTGCCTTACGAAAACTATTCTGGTTTCGTCTGAGAATGGGATCTATGCGAGAAACGATTTCTTGTTGAGCAAAGCATGAAATTGTAGATACGAGAAGGCAAGTGGTGACAGTGTGATTCTCTGTAGTTTGGGGGGTTGATGGAGGTCAAACTTCTTGTCGAGGAGTGATGAACGATGTTAATATAATAAGGCAGCTGGTTTGTTTTTCCCATGTGATGTTGTTACAAAATTCCAACAGTTGTCATTTCAGAGTACTGACAGGACTGTTGTCTGGACCGGCGTCTTGGTGTTGTTTCATTTCTCAAGGGCCAGATCAGACGAAGCTCTCGATATGAAAGGTCCAGTCTTGAAAGGAAAAGACATCGGCAAAGGCAGTAAGTATATAAGTAGGTTAGTAGTAAGTAGTCTTCTTCTGTCTTATAGGTAGCATCTCAGCTGCAAATTTCTTTGTGGCTGCGAAGTGACGGCTTCTCATATACTGTGCTGAGGTTCTCTTCAAGCTCATCAACAAGAGTGGTGAACCTGTTGTGTACTAGCTGCTGCAGTATACTGCTCGCAGAGCTTTGCATCTCCCACTACCTTTCTCCAGTCAATTGTTTTCATGGGATCTCTGGGAGGGGGTTTACTCTGACAGCAACATATCCTGCTCCTGCAAGAGACAATTCTATGATTAGACTTAACAGCTTCAAAAGTGGTGTAGGCTCTCGAGTTATTAATGCTGTTAATCCATGACCAGAATATATATAGTCCAGCTGGACAAGGTCTCCGTTTGGGCGACGGTAGGCCTGTGTCCACAGTCTACTTGCTTGATTTTGGATTTTGTTGCCAGTGGCAACAAGGCTAAACCATTTCACCAATTCCCTCACGCACACTCCACCTCTGCTGGACCCGCCTCTGCACACGAACAGCTCGTCCCCAGGCCCAAGTCTAGCACCACAATCTCCAGGGATGCACAGAAGATTATGGGCTGGAACTGCACCGGTGGCAGTGGACAGTCCATGGTAAAGCGAGAGACAGTTTCATCTTATGATAGCAGCAAATGACTGTTCTTTCAGGATTACCCATCAGTGTAAGCTTCAGGATGCGCTCATTACAGTCGACAAGGCTGGCACATGACCTGAGAGCCTTTGGTGAGAAAAGAAACCCCACACCTCCTGTAGCTGGATTTATTTTATTCTTCCAGGCAGAGGCTGTAATAAGTGCATAGCCATGGATATTCTCCTGTAGTAGAGGCTCGCTGTGCACAATGCGGTGTTCTTGCATGCAGATGACATCAATATCATGCAGTTGTGCTTCATATACCAGTTCTTCTTTCTTGACTGTTGTTGATAGTGTCTGGACGTTGTATGTGCTGATGATGAAAGCATACATTGTCCATGCATCTTTTGTAAATATCAGGCTTGGACCTTCCAGTAGGCTTAGGACCAACCCCTCATCTGAATTGGTAGAGACCAATGTTGACTCAGGAAGCAAAGACTTCAAATCCGAGGATTTAACCCTGGTGCTACATTGTAAACAATTCAGCTTGTCAATTAGCTAAAAAGTAGCTGGGATTCGCCAGGTCTCCAGCACCCTTTTTGGTTGGGGATGGTCCCTTAGCCTTTGTCTTTCACGGTGACACTCTGCCACAACATCAATAACATCACAAACTGGGGCCAGTTTGCCACCAAACAGATCTTTTTATGTGCTCAGAAGTCCAATATATGGGAATTATATATAACAGAATTTCGGCGTTCTCGGCTTTCGCGGTTTTCGGCGCGGGGGGTAACCGAGGTTTATGGTTGTTTTGGTTCCCGTGGCTGACCTTACAGACTAACCTGGTAGCAGTTTGTAAACTTTGTCCCCACCTTAGGGTCCCTGCCAGACTACCGACCACAGGCCCTTTGCAACTATACCAGGCCCCCTTCACTAGCTGCCTTAATTCCCCAAGGGTCTTTCTTCAATTCGAACTATCCAAGACCCCTTCACGCTGTCGGGAGGCCTTCCCAGATGTCACAGATTGTCCTTCCCAACTAACCCAGATCCCCCGTCTCACTACAAAGAGTGGCCCCTTCCCAACTAACCCAGGTTCCTCCTTTCAACTACACCAGGACATTCAACATTACCTTCACACCCTATCCCTTTTTATCTATATTGACAATCCCAACTACCCATCACTACCTATTTTTTTTTTTGTATTAACAATTTGATGCCGTCATGCGCTATAGGATATTGGCAGAAGCGCTTGACGGTAACTAGATCTAACTTTAATTTTGTTGCAGAGTTTGGTTTGATTCATTACCTGGGTCATAATAAGCTATCTAAACTTTTTGTTGCAACATTTTTTTTGTAGTTTATTTTTGTATAGAATTATTTATATTACTTTTAGACGGAGGTGCATCGTCTGGCCAACTTTGGCTTCACCGCCGATATATAATTGTATATATTTTTCTCACTTCCTGTGTATTGTACTCATAAATGTCGATGATAGGAAATAAGAAGTTTATCAATTTACTTAGTTTTTATTATTTAAATATTTGTAATTGTTATTAGTTCATTTTTATGTTAACCGTACATTGTTTATTGACGTATTTTCATTAGTTGCAATTTTTTGTTATTTTTTTACATTTATTTTTTGTTTGATGAACTTTTGTTTTATAATTAATTTGCTATAGTGATTTTTATGTATTTTTAATTATTTATTTAATATTGTTTTCGTTAAATTCTTATTTGTTATTTGTCTTTTTCTTTTTTGTCTTTTAGCGTTTTTCTTTTTTTTCACTCATTATTCAATAATTATTTTGATTTTTTTATTTTGTATTTTATTTATGTTTAAATTTATTTTCTTTTGTTTCCATTGTATTTTGTTTCATTTACTTATTCACAACTTCGTTGATTCACTTAAGCTGTGTAGGTTGTTAAAAAGAATAAACAGGGCGGGAAAGGAGAAAAAAGCAAAATAACGGCACATCTTGCCTGGTAACAAACAGCTCAACAAGACAAAACTAATAACAACA
>JAMKCH010067177.1:0-13601 GCA_023653785.1 Ophioderma brevispina
TTGTAGCACACATATACCATTCTAATTTGTAGTCAAACTTCATTTTCAAGCTTTTATTTTGCTCCTCAGGCTCATGCAGCCTCAGTAAAAGATATTAAAAAACAAGCAGTGTACTGGCCAACTTGCTTAAATTCTAATAATAGAAGCATTTACTATTTATCACCTAGGCCAACTGTTCAACTCTGTTTAGAAAACTGAAAGTTTACCAGAGCTATTAATAATTGTAGGCTATAATTTAAATAATAGAAGCCTTTATATCTTCTAATTCTACTTTCAAGGGTCAACAACACGGCACATCATGCATCAAAGTCCAAACTTAGCAAGCTTGTCATGTTTTGTGAAAAATGCTTGCAGAAGTTTGCAGAAAGCATGCATACGTATCTGCTTGCAAAAATTCTTGCAAATGTGTGGTTGCTTGCGAATGTGCACAGCTATTGCAACATCGTGTCTTGCAAATGGCGCGCAATGCTTGCAAACTGTGTAATGCTTGCAAATGTTTGCACATGCTGCGAATGTGCCTGCATGCTTGCAAAAGCCGCAAGCATCTATTGCCTGTGCATGCTTGTGCAATCATTGAAGTATGCATGTGCTTGCTGCAACCTCGCGCAAGCTTTGCTGCAGCTTCCTGC
Organism: Ophioderma brevispina; assembly: GCA_023653785.1. Classification (NCBI taxonomy): domain Eukaryota; kingdom Metazoa; phylum Echinodermata; class Ophiuroidea; order Amphilepidida; family Ophiodermatidae; genus Ophioderma; species Ophioderma brevispina. Next base: position 630 of record JAMKCH010067177.1, read on the forward strand.
AAGCCTCTTGCGAGCACATTTTGATGCATGCATATTTCGTAGGGGATGAGAGACTTAATATATACTGATGGATGGCAAATGGTATTTTATCACCGCATGTGGCTCCAGACCTAAGTATCAATTTTCCTTTTAAAATTTAATTTAAAAGCATAAAAAATTCAGTACCAAATGTATCACGTGAAAACACGAAAGCCCTATAATGGAACATCGTACTTCGATCATGAAATCTCGAATATCCGCAAACTCGACAGGAGTAATGATCTTTAAATTAAATGTTGAATACCTCGCAACGCTGGACAGAGTATTATCTGAAATTAAATCTTGAATACCCGCAAAACTGGACGGAATAGTGCTCTTTAAATTCAAATCTTGATGCCAGCACGGGACAGAGTAATGATCTGTCCAATTACATTGTTGATACTACAACTGGACGGCGAAATTATCTTTTAAATCTTGAATACCTGCAAACTGGACAGAATAATGATCTTTCACTCAATCTTGAATACCGCCGACTGGACAGAGTAATGATCTTTAATTAATTTGAGACAGTAAACTGGACCAGCAGATGATCTTTAATTAAATATTGAATAAACCGAGAACTGGGTAGAGTAATTTAAATTTGGTTATGAAGTGATGGCCAATAATCTATAGTCGTGGTACCTGCACTTTTTTCAAAACTTCTTTTCGGTGGTATACTATTGAAAAATAAAACATGATATATCATCGACTGCAAGAATAGTGCATCAAGTTATGTCCACACGTGTCACGATATCTTGTTGATAATCGAGGGCCTCGGAACGGACTACGTTACATAGGCTCCTATACATTTTAAGCTCATAGTAAGGGCGGCATACTTGCCAATATGTTGACTAAAAACGGCTGCCAAAAATGCAAAAAGTTTGCCAAAAAAATGTCGTTTGTGCAACTTTTTGATGTATATTTAGCGATATGTAGGATTCAAGATTAGCTTAATGCTTAGGTAGCTCGCCCTTGTCAATATGCGTAAATCACAGGCGTTTTTTCAATGCTGCTTATTTTGCTTAATGCTTGTAGCTCGCCTTTGTTAATATGCGTTATTCACCCACATGTTTTTTCGTTGCTTGGTTATTTGTTTTGCTAATACACTTAGGTAGGTTCTCCTAAATGTAGTGGGAAGCTCTTCCATTAGTTAAACGTTGTTTTTGCTTAATTATTGTTGCTCAATGCTTAGGACGCTCCTTAAGATTCGGTCTGCGTAAGTCACCCGCCGCGAGGCCTATGAAAGATTTTACGTTGCTTATACTTGATATATATAGGCTTTATAGCTTTGATGCTTTGCTGAAGCCTTAGACGTTATGAAATTATGAAATGCACTGATCATTACAGTACATGTACTAGATTTAATGCGCAATAATTTTTGATCCTTGATGACTGACAACATGGCCCACTAGAAAGTTTGCTGCATGTTTATTTCCTGGTAAGGGTAAGGAAATTTGAGTTTATACGAGGATGGCAAATGCCCCCCGTTTCATACATTTTAATCAATGTGTGTGTGTGTTTGTGGCGTGCGATGCGCGCTCGAGAATGGGTTGTGTGCGTGTGCGTGTATGTTTGTGTTGTGTGTGTGTGCGTGCGTGCGTGGTGCGAGTGTGTTGCCTGCAAGGAGGATACTGGAATCATAACTCCCTGTAGTGTATGGATACATTTTATACTCAATTCATCGCATTCTGCATTCCGAAAAGTAAATTACAGAGAGGGGGGCAACACACGCCTACTATATATATTTGTTAATATACAGGTAAACAAGAATCGCAGCATTTAAAACTGAGGGCGTTGTTTGCTTAAGTTAGCATGCACTCGCGCAGTATAAGGAGTTGTGAAAAGCACATGTATGCAAATGTGTATGAACGCGGTTGGACGTCATAGAAGAAAACTTGTACAACTCGTGGCGTAACCAGCTTTTTTTCAGGGGGAAAAGGGGGGCAACATAGATTTTCAGGGGCAGGATATATTAAAATGTGTAGTATAGTGCGTGGCCGTTTATTTGTGTAAATCACTAATTTTTCGAGGGGGGAAAGAGTGAGGGGGGGCCAAGATTCCCCACAGGGGGGGGGGGGGGGGCCAGCTGCCCCCTGCCCCCCCCACCTATGGTACGCACTGATACAACCTGTCTAGTGTGTCTGGAGCATGCATTCATGCCAATGAATTTACATTCTTGGACTCGGGTAAAGATGATTGTGACATTTATTAGTTTGTGTATGAGAGAAAGTCTGAAAAACTGACAGGCAAAATCCATAAATTATACTTTGAGTGGGGATATTTTTTCTTTTGCTGCAACGTGTGGTTCAAATTAATAATACAAACATTCTTACAAAGCTGCTGCTGATGCTCTAGCGCATATTGTGACGCGATTTAAATCATAAAGGTCTGCAAGTATAATTAGTAATTTTATGTGGTCTGTCAGAGAAAGCTATTTTGCCTGCAAAGAACCAACAACAGAGGGGTCCGGACAAATGTAAACATGTTGGACATGCAGGTCACATTCATCTATACCATGTATTCACCAAGCAGGAAAACCATGCTCGACATTTTAACTGACAAAACCTGCTCGTATTCACTTATTCAAAACAGAAAACATCGGCCCAAAATATACAGGAGAATATTCTGTCCAAATTATATGTGAGGACGAGGTTGTGGCGTAGCTCTCTACGCACACTCACGGCACGATGACGGCATGCAATTTTAATTCCAAAAAAATGACACATCTCGTGTAACGCCACCTGGATTTGCGCGAGGGCGGGCATTTGAGCTTAGAGAATGGAATAATGAGGACTAGCATATTCGGCGCGTTCCGAAAGTGTTAGTCTGTGTCACAGACTGCGAAAGATATTAATCTAAATTGGTACTGCATGAGAGATTAACGTTATCAGTCGTCAAGAGAAGGTGTGTAAATGAAACTAAAATTAATCTCAAAAAATCTCCGGAAAAGGAGGGGGCTCTAGAACGTTTTGGCATCAGAGGGTACGGTTACAGGTGTGTTTTTAATTTACCCAATTACGATACATATTAAAATATGTATCGTAATTGGGTTCCTGAACCTATAAAACCTTGCGAGAAAATTGAACGTTTTGTCGGGTACTTCGAGTCTGCAAACACTGGAAAGTTAACACGCAATCTCTCCGGGTACATACAGTTTTCCCAAATGCCTTTCGGTATTATTCCAGTCTTGAGGAATTTTCAAACACTGGGTTTCATTTTTTTTTTAATTTTAGAAACAGGACTTACTTACCGGACCGCCGTATAGCATATCTTGCATCACGGACCCCAGGACCGTCGAGGTGATTGATGCGACCAGAGCATTATTTGTTATAGGGGGAGGTAAATTACTACGCTGTGAACCTTGAAACCAAGCACCGCTTGAGTGTAGACCGATTCAAGGGCCAGCTCACGAAATATGATAGCTTGATGACGTCTGGTGTGGGGGTGTGGGTTGTGGGGGGGATGGAGATGTGGGGTAATAACTTATACACCAAATTTTCGGGTCCAGTGTTTTGAATACCACCAATACTGTGGAAACCACAATATGAATTGTGGGACCGACAGCCGGTCCCACAAATGATTTTCTGAATGAAATTTTCACCAGTGATTTTGTTGTTTTCTTCATTAATATGCCATGATCCCAATTTGAGGGGTTTTTTCCAATGTGTGGTTTAGGTAGCTAAAACACAACACACACTTGGCCAAACAATCTGTTGTTTTTTAATAGCGCCCTCTGTTGATGGACCCAATAACGTTGGGTCCAAATTTAGAAACACAAGCACTGAAGAGTCTTGCTCAATGTTGTCTAGATCAAGGGAGATCCGTATTTCTGAGTACTACATTTAAGCATGTACAAAATAATATAATTAACATGCAGACCAAGTAGCTGTATGGCCTTTAATATATCCAGCTACCTCTTATGGTCTTGCAGAGATCTTCACAGATATACTACTAATGATCTTATATGTTAAAAAATATCAGAAGATTCCGGGATGTTGGATCCAGAATTTGCTTCAAAATTTAATGGAGCCATTTTTGTATCTTCTTATCTCCAATGATTGTTTTTTTTTAAATTTTGGATGTGCAAACCCTAGAAATTCTTGGTGGAAATGACAAAATTTCACACACAAAAACCTAAATGGTTGGATTGTTAGCAGCCATAAGCCCCTGTTGAGGAGAAAACTGTGCTTAAAGACGCCAATCAGCATATTAGTATAAACCTTAAGTTGCATGGCAGGTAATAACCTGGAGAGGTATGAGTATTTTTAGTGACTATGATAGTATATCCTACGTGTATGATAACAATGTGAAAGTTCTAGCTGTTTGACACACCCTACTACAGGGACCGGACCCAATATAATGCCTGTATCCAAAGGTGTGTTTCTTATGAAGTCAATAGAAAGAAATTCTTGAAGTAAAATTCAAAGAATCCTAAATTAACACAAAAAAGAGGAGCTTAATAGGCCTCTTCTGGTCCCATAAGAACTATATAATGTGGTCCCCCAAATTTGGATCCCACAAATACTGATACGAACGTACCTTTTGGCCGGTCCCACAAATGTTTGCTAAGTTCTTATGTGTGTGTGTGTGTGTATGTGTGTGTGCGCGCGCATGCCTTTTTAGCCCAATGCATATGTACACATCTGAAGCGTATAATCATTGCGAAGGATGCCTTTGATCGCGTTGCCTCATTTTGTGCATTTCGGGGCGTACCGCGTAACTCGTCTTACGCTCATGTAGTCCTACGCATTAAAAATGACATGCCATTCCTTAAGCAAATGTGTTGATCTAAGCTTTTTTTTATTGCCAATTAAACAATTACGTCATTTCCCGGTTTGTTCGATAATTTTAGTAGCAAATGTACTAACCTCCGAGAAATCGCTAAATATTGCAAATTATACAAAAGTTGTAAATCCATTTCGGATATGTTATAAAAGAAAGCTTTGCGAACAAACTCTGTAACTCTTAATTTCTGAAACGCAAGGTAATTCTAGATACAGCCCAAGATGAACATATTTTTCTATAAAAGTCCCCCCCCCCCCCCCCTATGGGAGGGCGTAATAGTGGTGAAAACCCGGAAGAGGGAGGGGGTGAGGTACGCACTGACTTATAGTTCCGCCTTTCCGGTCAAATCTGCGTAATTATACTAAGTACTCCTTTTCAAACAAGTATGCGCCGGCACATGTTTTAGGCGAGATCTTGTCGACACTATTTGGACTAGACATTAAAATTGGTGGTCCAATGTGCTGTGAATTTCTGCTTTGGATACATATAGTTTAAAGCGGCAAGTTCGCTTATATTTACAAACAAAAATCATAGGACGACATTCTTTCAAGGGGAACTTCCAGAGGCCACGTGTATATTTGTTCCACAATGTAATGTGTCGTGTTCCATAAGTTGTGGGCCAAAATCTTAAAAAACGCAAAATAGTAATCAAGTACTTAAGATAGTCAAAACAATTCATATATTTTTTTCTTAATATTTGCTTTTTTGAAAAAAAGCACATAGTGTATCATTATTCGATAAAAAAAGAATGACTTTGTGTTGACAAATTGCTGCTGCGGATTGGTTTGAAACGCCACTAATTTGCATTATGTGAAACGTAGTTAACTGAGTTCACTTCTGTCAATCGACTGCCTGCTTGCTTGCTTGCTTGCTTCTTGCAATGATGGGGGGGCTATGGTGGCAATTATTATATTATTGTTAGAAGTATTGTAACTACTCCTTAGCAATTCATTCCATGTCGGTGATAACTATTTTAGGACTACTGTCCAAGATCCCGAGTAACTTTCGTAAGTATAAGCAAACGCCATGGCAATGGTGCAGAATTCGCCCGGGGCCACTTGTTTCAAGGGTTGGATTAATCGTCGTGAACAAGAAAACGCGTAAAAAAGGGTGTCTCTTTTCCAACAGGCGAGTACGCCCGTACATCGGTTTGGGGGTCAAAAACAGCAAAATATGGAAAAGGGTGTTTTTTTCTTAACCCTGGAAAATTGTCATGTTCTTCATTAAGTATGGATCAAAATCATCCAAAGTATTGTAATGGGAACTGAAAAGTAAAAAAGCCAAGAAGCAATATAATACCGGTATATTTACGCATTCAATCACTGCGTCCTTCCTGAGTGTAATCATGACGATAAAAATCTTGTTTAGGTATGTTTTAGCTTGTTTTTAGTCGTTTAAAAAGACGTGTTTAAGGTGCATTTTGAAAGAATCATGTTCACGCATCATATCCACGTTTTAATACAAGTGGCCCCCCGGGAGAATCGGCTATATAGCCAAGCTAATTCCACGCACTACAGCACATTTCCGCTTGCACGAGACAGTAACGTCAATGGCAATGCATTCAGTGACAACTATTTCGCACTCGCGCATCTCGTGGTGTGCAGACTTTGCATGTGCTAAGCCACGTTTTAGTAACGCTTGCGGTCTAATATCCTGGACACCACCAAGGATCGTGCCCAGTAGGGGGCGGACAACGATCTGCTCGATTTGGCATTTGGGGATTTCCAAACGATACTTTATGAATTCTTACGTGCATTTCATACGGCAAAGCCTTGGTACCAGTTACCTTACAAAATCTCCTCTTAATCCTCGCCATTTAGATTTAAAATATTAGTGCCAGCTATATTTTTGTCCAACTTAAGTAGCGCCCTCCTACTGTTAATTTGAAAAAGAACTAGCATTATTTACGCCGGATGTTTGAGATGCTGACATCGTACCCTCTGGGTCTGACCTCATTGTCCAACTCGAGGAAGAATACCGCTGGGACACGTCATGGAGTTCAAGCACCCCAACTCCCTTCCCCCACCCCACCCATCCCAGTTATTCACTTGAATTACACAAAGCGGAACTTTACACTTTTAGGGAAAAAATATATCGACAACTAAGTACAACGCCCAGATTCCCGGTAAAGATTACCCTAAAAGGCAACACGGCCATTCAACGCATTTTACAAAGAGGTGTGTGTGTGTGTGCATGTGCAATCTTCTGATCATGGACCCATGTCCTTGAGTATTGAAGCGTACCCGTTCCGTCTAATTCGTATCTGATGTTACCAATTGTGAGTCAAAGTAACCAATATCTTTTCTGAACTTTGGAAAAATAAAATATACAATTTCACATTTCTCTTTGTACCATGTAGATCTGCATTTAACTCCAAGTTAACACTTAGTCTTAAAACCCTGACCATCTCTTTATCTATATTGACTTTCTTAAAACTCAACCGAAATTTTTAACTTTTTATATGAGCACAATCTAAATCTACACTCTTTCTCGACCCTTAACCTAAACTTTTACTCTAACACCTAACTTACTAACTCTATGCTTCCCTAACCTTACTGTCACACTTTAATGTTAGAACTCTTACACCTATACCTTACTCTTAATCTAACTCATTCGAGCTTACTCACTCTTATCTGACTCTTGTTCTTAACCTAAACATATCTTTACGCTGATTCTTAACCTAAACCTAACTCTATCTAACTCTTCCACCTAAACCTAACTCTTAATCTAACTCTTACACCTAAACCTACTCTTAATCTAGCTCTTACAACCTAAACCTACTCTTAATCTAACTCTTACAACCTAAACCTAACTCCTTAAATCTAACTCTTCACCTAACCTAACTCTTATCTAACTCTTACATTACACACCTAAACCTAACTCTTAATCTACTCTGACCCAAACCTAACAGCTTAATCTAACTCTTGCACCTAATCCTAACCCTTATCTACCTCTTACACTAAACCTAACCCTATAATCTAACCTTAACACCTAAACCATAATTCTTAATCTAACTCTAACAACTAAACCTACTCTCAATCTAACTCTTATACCTAAAACTTAACCGTATCTTACTCTTCCCCTAAACTTACTCTTAATCAATGTCTTACCTTATACTTAATTCTAAATCTAACTCTTTTCTTAATCTTACACTTAATCTAACTCTACGCTTATTCTTAACCCTAGGACCTATATTTAACTCTGTTATTGACCCTAACCTATCTTACTCTTACAACCCTAAACCTAACTTGAACGCTAACTCATACTCTTATAACCTGAATTTTGAAACATTATTTTTTCTCGCGGGTATTTAGTGATGAACCTACACAACAATGGAGGTGCTAGGATTTCGAAATACATCTTTAATAAAATATATAATTGTGTATATGGACAAAGGTCCTTTTTACCAATCACACTGGCAAAAATGCGCGTGCGTGCGTCGGTGTTTGTGTGTGAGTGGTGGTGTGTGTGTGTTTGTGTGTGTTGGTGTGTGTGTGTGTGGGTGTGTGTGTGGGGGGGGGTTGCGTGTGTGTGTGGGTGTATGTAGAGAGGAGAGTGATGAGTGGAAGTGAGTCCCCGGGGTCTGAGTGTGTGTAACCCGGAATTACAACGCTTTTGGGACGTTTTTAAGACGAGGGTGACTCATATATTAAAGTGACGGAGAATGTGCGGCGTGGTGTGGGCTTTTTCAAAGTAGGTGGCATTTGCTGAGGAATTTTTAAGGGAACAAGGGGGGTCATTTGGTGAGGAGGATGCAAAACGGGGTCAATCACTGAGCCTCTCACCTTTTGTGAAAAAAGGTCATTTCTCCGCGGGCAAATTCTAACCATTCAACCCAATTTATATGTTATAACATTCAAGCGGCACTCGGCACCCTTTTCACAAAATATGAACATTTCCTTCAATTTGCTCTCAAAGAAGTCTAGGCATTGGAAGCAACAGAGATATATTTTACACATAAAAAATAATATACCCCAAAACAGATAGGGACATTGAATATGCGTATAAAGCCCTCCGGTAATTTGTAGCCCAACTTTAAGTTTTCCCATAACTTTAATCAACAAATTGTAATTACATGAATATTTTTGACTCGTACTCACTGATATTAAAACCCACAAAGGTTATAGACCCGTCCAAACAGTGTAAATAGCGTGGGAAACATTCATACGCGTGCGTGTTTGTGTTAAACGCCATTTTCGTCGTCTGCTGATTTAACGTCGCCGGCGACGTTAAAATTATAAAATCGTTCTGTTTCACCCATAAGGAAGCTGATTTGGTCCTAAATCATTTCGGGTGAGGGCTTTTGTATATAAAAGCCTTACACCCATGAAAAAATATCGATTTGAAAAATTGAGGGCGCACTATTTTTCAAATGTGCCAGTGTCCTTCTTTAAAATAAAAATTCCTTTAAAAAGGAAAAGGGCGTGTCAAAGGGAATGCCATGTAATAGGTATGGGAAGGGATTAGTAAACACATTTTGTGGGAGTTTTTTGCCAAGTTGACTTATGTGAGTTTTTGCACCTTAGCCGAGGTATACATGACTTAATAATTTTAACGCAGAGTGAATAGGGGTTCATATCCCTCTATTTAATTTACGATTTTTTAAGGAAAAAATGCGACCAATCAAATACAACATACTACACTTAATTCGGGAAACAATCAAACGCTTATACTTATCCACCACAATGTTGACCACTGCAACTCACCAGCAGAACTAAAGAAGCAATTCCGATATTTGCATGCGACGGACGGTAAAGTAATTATAGATTCGGCAACACGTACCAAGTGATCGCTAACATTTTGGATATTTATAATTATTTTAAGCCCTTTAAAAAGTAAAGCTCCCACTTTCAGCCCTTGTCACCTCCAATGCTTCATATTATTTTCCTTAAATTTTAATACCTCCTCTGTCTCACAAAGACTTAAATTTGGTCAAATTTTAAAAATGTGTCACCCACGAGAACCATGGCACTATTTTTCAATTCATATACAAACTAAACATCCGTTACTACTTCTTCATGACATATTCTATCATTACAACAACGAACACCGTATTTACTCGTACATATCACATTCTATTAAAAGTGTGCGCATAGGTAAAGGTCACACCAGGGGAAATGCCTAGTACTACTACATGAGCATCTTCTGTTCGCCGATTATGCGTTTTGAAGCCCCTTTGACCTATTGACCCTTGATGTTTGACAATGCGGGTAGAAAACAACCTCTAAGGTTTATTATCAACGGTTTCAGGGTGATCCAAAAAATCAAAAGCATCTAGAGTTTAATTTGCATAAAAATGCCGTCTAAAACCGGCAAAACTAAATAAGGTTGCTGATCCAATCAAATCCATCCATTCATGTTTCCTACAAAAGGTAAGAACCTTATTATTAAAAGGTGCTGATCCAATCAAAATCCTAAACTAATGTTTTCCTCGAGGCCTCACTTACCTAAAAGCTTAAATCCATCCAACCTTTGGATAGTGAAAGATTTTGAAAACCGTTTTTATTCATCACATCAATGAAACATTCTTAATGGGCATTTCGTGAGCCATCAGCATAGTCCCCTTGATTTACCTAAAGAAAATTAATATTATTTTAAAGAAAGATAATTTTTTAGTCATCTGAAACCGTTGACTCAGCATGACAAATAAGCAATATATCATCTTACTAATACTTCACTTACCATTACATTGGATATTATCCTCTTGACCCGCCTTTCCGTTTTTAAGAATTTATATTTATTATTATTGATATCGCCCACAGACTTACTACATGTGGTGCCAAATGTTTAAGCATCCGTTCATGCAATGCACTCATGGCTCATTCATTACCAAATCAGCAATATCTCAAATCTTCAATACCTCACAAATATCCAATTACATGGATATTCCCTGGGGGGTTTGTCGATGGGACGTCCCACACCAATGACCTCTATAAGAGGTCAGTTGTCCCCACAAGCTAATTAAGATGTATTAGTCTTACGAGATAGACAAGCCCTCAACCATCATTTACATAAAGACATATTCCCTTTACCAAAGGTTTAAGAACAGTTGTCTAATTACTGGTCAACAATATACTAATAAGCAAAAAAAACACAAATTTCATAAAAACTATAGTTATAACCCCTGTATACCACACGTTCGGGGTCCTGTTACCACTCGTTCTATCCCCATCTGACATGGTATCACTCTCGTTGTTCCTAGGACACATAAATGTGCTGGCGACATGGGCTTTTCAGTGGCTGCTCCGAAGCTATGGTATGGAACCAATTCCTATCACATGTCGTATTCCATACTGTTGAAAAGTTTAAGTCAATGCTCAAAACCCACCTCTTTCAGTCGTATTACTTATAAGGCGCCTTGTAATCTATGTGAACTGGCGCTTTCAAAATCTAAGTGGTAGGTATGTTATGTCCGGGGGATGTATGTTTTTGTTAAACCCCCATTAAAATTAACATTAAAAAAACGACGTTTGTTCATTTTGTGTCAACGTGAAAGTCTTACATAATTTAAGCTAACTTTAACCTAATTTTGCGATTCTTATTGCTTAAAATAAACAGGACAGACTGCCACCACCTAAATTAGAAAATCTAACAAACCCTTTCAACGCAAAGACAACCGCAACTTGGCGCAACGTTGCTTTGTGCTAGGGAAATGAAACGTGGTATAATCGAGTCAGTCAACCTGAAAATCGTAATATGCAGCGCGCGCGCAATACTCCCGGTCGAAATTGCTAATTGAACCCGTCAAAGACCATAAATTGCTTAATTTTTTTAACATTTCTGTGAAATTTCTGATCAAAGTAATCATCATTGTATTTATGAAAATCTTTTGTATGATTCAACCCTGTTGGGATGCGACTAAGCCTTGTACCTTACAGATAAATTCCTATCGTTCCGATACTCGCGCGTCCCTTTCCTGGTTTCGATACTCGCGGTTTTATGATTCAGACTTTACATGCGTCCTCCGCTCTGAAGAAAGATCAAAACTCATTCAAAACATATACCAATATGAAAATTTTATCCTCACTTTCTGCTCGACATACAAAGTGCTCAAAGAACTCAACACTTTGTGCCAGGTGTCATAAGTTTTAACTACAGCATAATGACCATTTCTTATTGGTTGTAAGTTAGTTAGTTAAAGGTGCATTTCGTTATTCCATCACATTTCTGTTTATCCATCGGGTCACTATATATTCTTCTTTGAAAAAAAAACTTATTCCACAACTTTTTACTGATCCCGTACGTTGCGGTTTTGTGTTATGAAGCAATGCTCGTGTGCCACGGTCCCATAGGCCACTGTGCTATCTTTTCAAATACAGAATTGCGAATTTCTATGACAACAACGATTTGGCACCACATGGATTACTAATGTTTACGGTGTCAGATGGTATGAACAATCTCAGCTTTCCCTTTAGGTAAATCTGGGGACGAGGCTGTGGGTCACGAAATTCCCATTTAATATTCCTGAAAATCTCACAATTTTTTTTTCTGATATGACATCAGCAATCATGAAACCCACAAGACCCGTTTAACCAAGTTGAGTGCTATTTAAGTACTAATGCGGCACTTTACTATTATACATTTATATACGTGCAGAACATCCAATATGAAAAAATCCCAATCCATGTTAACTGTTTTAAATGACAGGTGTGCAAAAATATAGCATATGAATCTTTTTTTGGGGAATATAAAACAGCTATAAAGATTATTTTTATTTTTTTTGGGAGATTGTATCAATTCACGTTTGATTTTATTTTCCTCAAAAGCACTTCAAGAGTAACAACAGGATTTAAAAAAATAAAAGTGATGGAGGAGGTAAAACGATAGGCCAGAGCCTGAATGATGCACCCCCCTGTGCAAAACACGGAAAGACAATGTCTAGTTACGTTGATTATAGATTAAACTAAATAACGGTTGAATATATGGGGATGTCAGCATAACGCAATGTGGTTTACAATACATCTCTAAAATATAGTTCAAAACTGCAAACGCCCCTTTCACTATCTTTCTTTAAGGAATGCGTAACTTTTTTCTTGAAAATAATTGAAATGCTTAGTGACATTGGAATGTCCCTTGGTATTTGGTTCCATTATATAGGTTCCATATGAGACAATAGATTTTGTTTTGTGTAGCTGATAATTTTATGATATGATCCCCAGCCATCGGAAG
>JAMKCH010067178.1:0-25080 GCA_023653785.1 Ophioderma brevispina
AATTTGCAATAATTAATAAATTATTTAACATTATTTATAATATTAAATTAATCATAATGTTACATGTATATGTTTTTGAGCGTTTCGATTTTTGCAAAGTTCTCGCACGCAAAACACGATTTCTCGAAAAGTATAAGGGATACAGACTCCAAATTTGACCAGATGTGCTCTAATGTTGTTCTAAAATGGACGGATTATACTGACAGGAAGGCCTTTTTTTTTCAGACCAAAATTGAAAAGTCCAATTAGTTTTTCAATTTCGGCAAACTATTATTATGAAAACATGTGGATTACCCCCCTTACCAGTTTGAGTATGAACATAGTTTTTAAGTTATTCACAAGATGTTGAACCTGCACACACTTTCCATTTTGTTTCATCTTGATAGCATCAATAGTTTTTGAGTTAGAATGTTTTGCCTAATCCATCTCGCAAATATAGGTTCCCATAACCGCCGGTTACCATGGCAACCAGTCACATGACCCATATTTTTCAATTGTTTCAAATTCTGACAGCATAAGTAGTAATACTAAAAACTTCATTATATGCAAGAATTATCAGTTGCACTTTTTTGCGTTCATAACCAAAAACACCTTAAGAATTTTGCAACTTGTGTGTAGCTCCCGGCCCCACAAATAAAACATGTAGGCCTATATATGACCTCAAACCCAAGCCTGCGTGTGTGTTAAAGAGATGTTAAAACAAAGATTATTACACGGCTGCTATTAATTTTTCATCACAGGATCTTTGACGACAGAGCAACTTATCGAGAAACTAGAAATTCGTCAACTACCTGGCAATCCCTGGCATATCCAAGCAAGCTGTGCAACAACAGCAGAAGGAATCTACGAAGGACTGAATACTATGGCGAAGATGGTGCGGGAATTTAAAAAGACAAACAGACTTTAATGTTGAAATTTCAAACCAATATTAATATCGTATATGTAAATAAGCTGTTCTGATGCTTCCCCTAGTAAGTGATCGACACCTTTCGAACCTAACACCTATATAGATGAACTCTATCGCTTATCCACCAACCCAGCGCCGTGCAAGTAATACAGAGTTGTGTCCGTTCGAATCCCGGCCATTGCATGGATTTTTTAACACTTCTCTGCGATTTGCCATCTTCAGGGAAAGATTAACAAATATTCAGACTGTTATGTTGTACACGGGAATGACGGGATGTTCTTCGTTATAGATTGTATATATTCTGATAAAATCTATTGAAAAGGCGCCCCTCTTGTAGAAAGATCTTTAGAATTGTGATAAATCTGCGATTTTACAATGATTATTAAATTTCAAATTTAAAAAAAAACCTTTTCCACTGAAAATTATAAAAAATGGTCGATGTTCACTTGTACAGTATTTGGTGTTGAAAGGATATGTATTAACTTGGGTGAATGTAACAACGCAATAGTCTGGCCTATTATTTAGAAGGAATAGTGATAAAAGGACACCAAGATCGGGCTTATTTTTAATATAGGAAAGAATAAAATTTAAAAGGGTGTAATTTTAACACTCAGATTTCTACAGTGTGCTGGATTAATAAAATAAATTACGTAGGAATACACTTTATGCATAAATAGGAATGGGCTATTCCAGAAATTATCCACCCCCAGGCCCCATGACAATTCAAAATTAGAAATGACTATGGGAATTCCCAAGCTATTTTACAAGTTAGTGTGGATTATGCAACTTATCTAAGGTACAGATGCATTTACTAGCACCATCAAGGTAATTGCTCGAAGACTCAAAATATTTTTTGTCATAATGGGGGTAGTCTACTTGTGTAAATATGCAAATATAAAATCTATATTGTTTGTCACATTTTACAATGTTAATTATTTTCTGTCTTTGTGTGTATGTAATTTTCAATAATATGATTGCAATTTGTGTATTTATATTTTGCTTTAGTGACATGATTCCAACGCAATTAACGATTGGGACAAATGTTGTTTTTCTCATGATTACAGATCTGTACCTATATGTATATGTTTTTTTATGAATATATGCATACAAAATCACTATTGTACTTTATTTGAATACAACTTGTTGTTTGTACTGGTATTCATGATGTTTGATAAAATAATAAAGGAAAAATTGAACTGTTTGAACTTGTCAATTGGTGTATGCCAGTAATAGTTTATGTGCATGCCAGTAATTTGTCTCTGTACATTTAAAATCCTGTTTTTAATAAATCGTGAGCTGAGAATTACAAGGTTATAACGACATTTGGGGTTTTGTGAGAAATAGTATTTTGAAAATTTACATTTGCTAAGCTTTAAAATGGATAGATAATTTTATTTCGCTTTTTTCAAAATTAAAAAACAGGTTTAAAGGACCCAACGTCGGATAAAATTTCTTTTGTTTTATTTGTTTTAGTGAACTTAAAACGTCATATCTCAAAATGACCAAAAATGGCGTTAGACCATTGTATTCTAAGCTCATGAAAATTGCAAAATGCACCAAATTCTTTCAATATACTCATCTCTGGACAGGAGTGTCAAAGAGATGGGATATAATAAAAAGGCAAATAGTGAAGAGAAGGGGAATGAACTTTCAAAAGGGCGTTAACATCACGAGGAGCAGAGGTGGTGTTATATTTGAATATTTTTGTTTCCAATCTGCGTTTTTATTGATACACGCTGTTTGTAGGTTATGAGCGATGCTTTGCTCCAAGCCCCTCTTCTATATTTTCTGTGACTTTGATGAAATAAAATTTACATTCAAAAAAAATGGGGTGTAAAAAAATAGGGTACTAAATAAATCAAAACAACTCCGCAGTAATTTCAACCGATTAGAGGCCTATGTTCAGAAAAAAGAACACACAGGAACTAATCGGTATTTCCTTGTGTGCTGTTAAAAGATTTCCAAAATTTCCCACAAGCAGTCACATTTTGCACAAATTGGTGTACCCAATATAGAATCAAGAAGGTGTCCAATCAGTTACTACTCACAGGAGAGTGATTTTGAAATAGACAGGACGTAAGAATAGACCGTTACAGCAATGATTGAAATTGTTTAGGGCCTGGTATCTGACACACTGGGCAATTGTGTATCTGTTAAGAGTTTTTAATCAACGGAGGTTTTAGAGATAGAGAGGCAAAAAACGTTACTAATCTTTAGAAATTCACCGTACTCGCATTGTTTTGCCGACCACAAGAAAACCTAGAGTACCAACAATAGAAAGCAATGGGCTGCCTCCGCTTCTTCCATACTGTGGGTGCCGCTTAACGCTTTGCATATACACTAATCGGTGTGATACAATTAATGTATGTGTTAGGGGTGACAAGGTGTTAATAATAGGGTACCGGATCATTGTGCTCAGATACTTTTTTTTCATAATGCATGCCGCGCTAGGTGAAAAGATGTATTCATTGAGGCGGTTTAGTTAAATCAGAAGCGACTGATGTGTCCATTTTAATTCGTTTGTGTGGCCATGGGTTAGACAAAATTAAACCACCCAAGTATAACCCAACATCACCAAATGAATTATTTTGGACGGATTGTTTGTTATCGGGAAGTGACATATGGTTATACAAGCACCCAAACTGATTATTATTCCGTGCAATATTCAAAATGTCAGCGCCAGCAAGGACCGACTGGTTTTGAATGCGTTCACCCCCTTGTTCTGAACAAACTGGGAAATTGTAACTTTTCAAAGGAGATTCATCGCGATACAACTTTGACCTATTGTTTCGCTGGGTTGATGGGAGCAGCCATGTTTGCAAACAAAATAGCATGGTGTGATGGAATGTTTAGAATTTATCCCATTATAAAGTGTGTCTACAAAATGTCCACTGTATTCTAAGTTTTAAAAGCGGGACTACATGTCAAACGAAAACGCTAGTCAGCATGTAATGATCGAGTAGAGCATTCATGTGGATAGTCCCCAATGCCCACATTGCTATAAATCACTTGAAAATTTCCGCGTAAAATCAATTGAGGACCTTCAATGCTACCTGCTGAATGAAACTATTTTGTATCTGGGGGCAGCGAACGGTGGTAGGGACAGGTGGAATTCAATGGTTCTACTCTCAGTTGGATATTGGGTGACTATAAAAATAAGACCTAAGACTTAAAACCACTATAAAACTAAGACCTGTAACTATAAAACTAAGACCCACACTATAAACTAGTACCCTGTTGTATGTAACTAAAAACTAAGACCCCCACTATAAAACTAAGACCCTGTACTATACACTAAGACCCCCACTATAAACTAAGACCCCGCAACTATAAAACTAAGACCCCACCACTATAAAAATAAGGACCCATCAACTGTAAAAACTAAGACCCCACTACATAAAACAATGACCCCTCAACTATAAAACAAGACCCTCCAACTATAAAACTAAGACTGATTATAAAAATATTGTTATTATTTTGGAGTTTTCCTTTAGAACATGTGCATTATCTCAGTACAGAAAACAATCAGTAATGATGTTCAAGTGGTGGTGTCATTACCCTATTGGGGGGGGGAGAGTTATCTTCATGAAATCATCTAGAGACCCTATGTGTTGTTACTCTATTGATATTAAATTAGCAAGTGAAAGTAGTTACTATATTTGTATATTTTTTCTCACATCATATAGGCCCAAATTAAGTCCCGTGTGTGGGGTGTCTGTTTGTTTGGTGTTGTTTGTGTGTTTTTTTTTGTTGCAATTTTCTTGACTTCCAATGAATTAATTAAGCATTCTGTAGCCCCTATATGTTACCAAGTTTTGAAAGCCAAAAAGACATAGAAATGGACATTATCTAAATGTTGTATAATAATCTTGGTTCGTTATCTTTAGATGTTTTAATGTTACTGACAATTGCTGGCATGGTATCTTGACTCTGAATTGGGTTTTTGTATACAATACCCTTCCACAATTAGTATTTTTTAATTTTGTTTGTCGAAAACACTGTCATTATGGCAAATACATCGAGTATTGTAGGGCTTGAAAATTATCCAATTTTAATTTGTAAATTAAAATCTCGACCAAAGGCTTTTTATAGATGCGCTTAAGTAATCCAATGTTCATATTGGTTAATCTTCTGGCCCTGAAGATTACTCATACGGCAATAAACTCAATGTCAACCGGACCCCTGGGCAAAAAAAGGACATATCTACTAAAGACAAGTTAGTATACAACTCCAAAAACTTGAGAAATGTATAATTGGGTTCAAACCATATTATGTACAATTCAGTAACATTCAAAACATCTAAAGAAGAGAAAAAAAATCCTTTGATATTTACTGTAGGAAATGGCATTGGCAAAATGTTCATTTTTACCATTTGCTTAGGGTAGGGGTTATTATTGGGATATCGGGCCCTATGATACCAATTTGAAATAGGGATTAATTAGAACACATAAATTTTACAACTTTGGTCAAGTTTTAAAATTCAACTACCGGAGAATGGGTAAATTGAGCCTTAGAACTTATGTGGCCCAATGAATAGATTTTGGGTTTACAAAACTAAGCAAGGATGGTCTTTTTTTTAAAACAAATTTACCAAAGTAGGGCAATGCATATGTCAAAAGGTGTTGTAGTACGATACATTCAACAGAAATCAAAATATATCATTAATAGATGCGAATAGTGCAGTTTAGAATTGAAAAAAAACATTGAATTTATTCACTTTGGTATGGGAGGTCAACCAACCAATCAGAGAATGTGCTTCGTTTAATTAAGTGCACCATACCTATTTTTAGTTGATACCAAAACTTTTTTCGAGCTATGACTATCATATAAGAAAATTGCATGGTCAAATTTAAAAGATAATGTGCATTGAACTCCCCCAGAGCCCCACTATAAACCTTATGATCACCACTAAAATAACCTTTTTATAAAACTATATTACTACTGTATAGGCATACACTTTTTACAATGTCAAAATCCATTAAACCAAAACCTTAATTAGGGCTTATGTGAGAAAAATATAGAATATAGCAATAGTTCACTGACTTTATTAGGCAGTCAAAAAGGATAAGTCTTTTACTTCTATTAAGTATACTTTTTCCAAATGAAGACACAGAAAAGAAAACAAACAGTGTTCAAGATATGACTCTCCATTAAATTACGTGATGTAGTAAGGGTCCGTGTGGAGTCGAACAGTAGTCGATGACTAATATATTCGATTTTGCCGTATATTAGTTGGCATCTGGCCTTATTATTTGCAGGATATGTTTAGGTACCTGTACAAGCTTGTTACAGACATGAAACATCTGATTTTGGATTATTTTGATTTTCACTGCTAGTGCCTTTACGAGTGGTTGGTAATTGACACACACTTGAACAATAAGACCTGATTGTTTTGTGTACCGAAGCTTACACAGTTTAAAAGGAATCTCCAAAGAAAAAAAAAAAAAAACATAATTGATTAAAAATAGTGGGTCTTAGCAGGCGGGTGAAACTGTACAAATACCCAGAGGACAATATCGATAGTGATAGTGCCAACATTTCCATAAAGATACCTAATGGCTAATAATTTATGAGCTGGAGTATGATCGGGGAGGACGTAGAATAATAGAGCCACGTAAGGACTGGTGATGACTATAAGCTACATAGTTCCGCAGTATGCTCCACTCTCTTGATCGCGTGTCCTATCCCAATTACTTAGGCGATCCCCACCCCCCCCCCCATGGTCTTAGTTTTATAGTGAGGGGTCGTAGTTTTGTAGTTGAGGGGTCTTAGTTTGATTAGTGAGGGATCTTAGTTTTCTAGTGGGAGGGGTCGTAGTTTGGTAGTGGGGGTCTTAGTTTTATAGGGGGGGGGTCTAGTTATAGTTGAGGGGTCAGTTTTATAGTGGGGGTCTTAGTTTGATAGTTACAGGGTCTTAGTTTTATAGTGGGGTCGTAGTTTTATAGTGACAGGGTCTTAGTTTTATAGTGGGGGGGTTCTAGTTTATAGTTACAGGTCTAGTTTTATAGTGGTTTAAGTCTTAGGTCTTAGTTTTATAGTCACCCACCGTATCCCAATGAAGAGACAATGAAAAATAGATAAGTGAAAGGATTGTTTGTTTCTAACTGGTCTATAGGCGTTCGCGTTAGACGTTATGGTTTTCTTTCCGAACCTTTGTCCCCCAATTTATAGTAGATTCAACCCCATCGGTCACAAGAGGAAAAGTTTGGAAGAGTCGATTAGTTGGGATGGGGCCAGAAAAGAAAACATGAGGGCCGATTCACCTGTGTCATGAACGAATTGAGATAATATGGCTTTTCATGTTGCCATATTGCAAAGGCTTTGTTTCCTTCCGTATCCAAAACACGGGCGCGCAAAAGCTCAGTAACATTAAACTAACCTGTTACATTGATACCACTGAAGCAAATACGATAGACAGAATGTTTGAGGCTATGTTTTGTAGCTACAAATGAGCTTACGCTGACTTGAATGTTTCATGAAGCATAGAATTGATTTCTCTCTGCTATCGGACTACATGAGCTTGGAATTTAATCCCGATTGTTTGTTTTAATTTCAACCACAGCACGTGCCCCTCATTCAATGCCCATACCTTCGGAAAAAGTACTAGAGGTGACACGATGGGTTGAAATCTACTCTAATATGTAGATCGACGGCCCACATGGATCTCTCTTTTAAAATTAAAAAGATTGAAAAAACTGTGCCGGGGTCGCGGTTTATGATTTTGAAAGAAGTTGAAGGACATGAAGGAGAAGAAGACATTTGGAAGCAATAATTGTTTGTTTAGGTAAATTGCATTTTCATTAGCATATTAGATTATTATAAATGGTTTATGGGTTCTGGGTTGTTAATTGTCTTTTTAAACCTAATGATGAATCTTACATTGCTTAAAAATATTGCCAATGTAAATACTTGTGCATTCTGGCAAGATGGCAGTCTGAATGACTCAGGGACCTTTGCCCGTGGTTATGATCAATGACAGATTATCCACATATGAAGGAACCCTTAGTACCATGTAATTTAGTATGGTGTAAAATGGATTTTTATTTTAGAAGAAGCCTGGAACACGCAATTTAACCAAAGTGAACCCACTACATACACAGTAAACAGGGATATTGCTGGAAAGGTCTGCAGCAGTAGCATATGACATACCATACCAGACAGACATACCGACAGACAGACAGACAGACAGGACAGACATACAGACATACTGACATCACAGACAGACAGAAATACATACATTCTATACAGACATCACGCACACACATACGTACATACGCACATACATACATACAAAAACACATAACATCATACAAACACATACATACATACAGCGACATACATCATACATACACCCTACAAACATACAGACATATACACACACACATACATACAGACACACATACCTACAGACATACATACATACATACATACAACATACTACAGACATACTACATACATACATACATACAGACATAGGGGACCTCCAGACATATATGTATACATGTGTGACCTTGACTTGTGGTTATGACATTTGACCATCTCCATCTTGTGTAAATCGGATATAAAAATTTTCAACCTAGGAGATGTGAAAAAAACGTTTGGAAAACATGAGGCTTTTGCAAAAATCATCCAATGCTTTTACATATGTACAGATTTATCTACTACCAAAATATTTAATAGGTATGAAAAGTGCTTGCGGAGAGTAGGGGAGATATTTATGGAGAGACATGATAAGAGAATTGATGAATTACGTTGAAACTTGATTTCTTGATAGTTCGAAAGGAATATTCTGAGATTTTTAGGTGTAGGATTAGAATTAAGGTTTTTGATGACATTATGAACGCAAAAATAGAAATAAGTATTTTATTTAGAAGATTGACAGTGAGGTTTACCTTGCTTTTGATCCGCTTTTTATGTGCAACTGATGCAACTGATGAAATGCAAGTTATAAAAAGAATTTAATTTAGGTTGCGTATGATTGCAGTATTTTGGACAGAGGCTGCTATTTGGGCAATGCAACTCACTGCACTGCAGTGTAGTGGACAGTTTGAAGTTTGAACGGATCTGTAGGGGAAATGGAAGAATATGCGTATACATGATCTCGTGATGAAATTCACTTGAGGCAGTAGTGACAGTAATGGCGGAGGGATTAGCACCTAAAAACTTATCTTGAGTAGTTAGATGACGGATCAAGACTTAGAGGGGGCCAGTGATAACCCCACAAATTTCTCAGGATTTTTTTTTTGGAAAGGGGTGTTGGTGGTGAAATGTTTTGTAAGATGTTCCAAAAATAAAAAAGTTATGTCACTGTTTTGATGGTTGTGGATAAGATGACATTAAAGTTATAATTAAACTCGAATGGATTTTCTGAATACAATTTTCCAACCAATCACTTTACGCGATATAGGCGCTGACGCTAGGATGGACAATTGAATAATTTACCTAAACTACAAGTTGCTATCGCCTTGATATCACGTCAACCAATCAATTATGGATTTTTGTTTTAAGGTCAACCACCTGAGTCAACCTAAAAATTCTATGAGGTATAGAAAACATACCAAAACAGAACCCTTGCAAGCGAGGGAAGTCGTTTTTTTCTGGATTAATTTCTTTCCCGTCAATAGGAAAATGTTCGACGCGGGGGAAAGGGACGGTAAATTTTTATTTCGAATTGCATGAGGGTATTTGTTTTCTAATTGCCTCAAACTGTGCTTATTTTTGGTGTACAAACTGTTATACTCCCTTGTATGTAATGACGGGTTATCCTACAGTGTTTGCAAACAATCATGAATTCCATGCCGTAAAGAAATACCATTCTAAGGGAGGGAAGAGCTTAGCTCAGATGATTTCATTCTCGCCACCAGAGACAACAAAAATGTTTAATAAATCTTTTTGCTTTCTGATTTAAGTTAATGGTTTTTAATGGAACAAAAAGAAGAATTTGCCTTTTTATTCACAATAGGGCAAATATGTTTTTCACTAAATATATCAGTTTGTTTTGCGTACTTTCATGCCCCCTTAAATCTAATTGATTAGTTCACATCACTGAGAAACATCTTTGATAAAGCCCTATGCAGGAAATGACTGTGACGAGTAAGCAGACCAGTTAGGTAGTTTGTTAAAATCTTGGTAGTACCGTGTTGTCTTTTAGGATTTTTCATTATTCATAGTGGTTATTTCAGACATTTTAAATAAGTTACTCGTTGATTTATGTAGTAAAACATAATGTGTTACAAACAAATGATTGATTGGGACAAATATTGATTCTGACAAAATATCTACTTCTCGTGCTGAATTAATCACAAACATTGTACCAATACAATTCAATTGATAGTAGTCTAAGCATTATTTTCATGCCGCGTCTCTTCAAGGACCAGTCTGAATCTCTCAACAAACAAAATATAGTATTGTTGAAATCTCGGCTCTTTATGATGTTTGTGTTAAAATTCAAATAAGTAGGTTTCAAAGAATTAAAAACTAATGGACCTTTTTTGATGTGTACAAATCGTGTTAAACTTAAAAAATGTTCCCAAAACATACTGACTCCGGAAAAATTAATAGCCTTCGTTTTTGGTTTGTCATTGATCTTTATAAGTGAAAAAATAGTATCATTTCCAGTTAACTCTCAACAACAGTTGTCACATGCATAAATGAAGACAGTACCAATCTGTGTCGAAAAACGCCTTCAAGAGCAACGACCTTTCGTTTCTTTGTAAATCTGGCCACGCTGGGTTTATACTCTTTGAACCTAGCAATTTGTATAAGTTTTTTTAACACATGTATAACACATAAATTTGGTCTTTCCCAAATATTAGCAGATTATTTGTGAGGCCTTCTAAAAACAACAACAAAGATGGGTTGTTTGGCCTCATTGACGCTGATTATGAATATACCAATGAAAAATAAATAATTTTAATGTGTAGAGAGGAAAAGTTGACAATGGCTAATCTTCGGGCGGCCCGGCTGCCAGGACACCTGCCGCATGCAAAGCGTTTAAATCATTCCAGTTCAAGTACACCCTTACAACAACAAGAATGCGTCAGCGGTAGTCGTTGAAATCTTGGTATCTGACGGCCATTGATGTATTGTATATACGTAAATTAGGTTACAGAGTTCAAGTAAGTATTTTCTTGATGCATTAGGCTATATTGCGTAACGTAAGATCATGATTAAAATGTTTGGAACTCCGGCCCAAAATAATTGGGTCGTCTATATGAATTGATCAATTATTGTATCAATTGCAATAGTACTTCTTCGTACAGTTCTATCCAATCCCTTGACAACAGGGCAGCATACAATTTAATCAACCTGTTATTTGCCTTCAAGCAAAAGGCCTTCATTGCCAGCCATAAGGTCACTGACCAGAGTAACTGCTCCTGTGCATATAATGTATTGCTAATGTTAAACTTGCGATGAGCACCAGTCTTCAATAGAGTCGAAAATTACATATTAATGTACCTTAAGCTTTCAAACAATGACATTAAACATTTTTATCACTTTAAAAATTAATTTCATCATATCTCACATTAATGAGGCAATATGGCAGGTACATACCTAATCGTTACAAAACACACAACTACGAATCCTTCCCCAGAGAGAAATAGACTCCTTCGCTGTTTCGGTCATAGTGATTTCTTATAGCTGGGTCGTTCAGCGACCCGGCAAAAAACAAAACAAAAACAGGCGTTACGGGATACGCTTGTGTCAGCTGCCATCGCGGGTTGTAAATGGGGTCAAAGGTCGTTCTGTTTGAGGCAGACGACACAAAAAGTCACCAAAATGACTGCATGCCTAAATAAATCAGTTCTCGGTTGATTGTTTGAAACAATAGTTGCTCGCGTGACGTAAATGCAAGTTGATTTTTCGCTTTGTCAAGTTGAGCAATTGACTGGGCTGGTAACAGCCGATATTAAAAATCAGGGGTTTTCGAACTAACTTATTGCCTGATGCAAAATAAAAGACTAAGGAAGGAAATACAATTTGAGGATTTTATGTAAAATGTAAAAAATATTGTTAATTTTACAGTATTTTACTGGCAGCAATTCTGCTACCAAAATACGAAAATTGATTGAATCAAAATACTTAAAAATATAGGTAAATATAACGTTCTCAATGGTTCATATCTTTGCATTTCATTATTTTATGGGTTTAAAGATAGTCTTTAAATGAGCAAATATGGGTTCATTAATTAAGCAAATTTCACAATTGAAGTCAAAATTCATTTATGAGGCGGGTCACAAAATACTAATTTCTAGTGAATTGGGGATAAATTGAATCTTGCATCTTTAAAAGTTTGTTTGCTGCTACACCTTCATGGTTTGGTCTTATAAGAACTGATGTTTTGAAAAAAATTGCCGACCAGTTGGTTTTAATTTATTCTCTTGAACATGCTTGAATTCACCCCAAAAAAGCATTCAAAATAAATTTTTAAACAAGGGATGCATTCATGTTGTTCATGTAACATTTGTATTTGAGCCAAATAAGTCAATGTTTAATTCAAAATATATTTGAGCTCCGAAATCCGTACAGTAAGTAGAGAAATCAGTTGGAGTGAACAACCCTTTCAAATATCAAGGTCATTTAATTGTTGAAAATCTATTTTCAGAAAATACAGGACACTGAAACAATACCAGTGTTTTATTGATCTTAAGGCATGGAGTTGTTGGAAACAAGTCAGATTTGTTTGAAAACAATAGATAAAGGGTATGATTTTGTTCACGTAACCTTAAATTAGCATCCTTAGAAACGTTGTTTTTTAAACAGAGGCAGCCTTTTTTAAACTATTTTCATTGTTTAATTGTTTAATGTTGTGATTAAAAAGCGCCACACAGACGTGGCCCTCACGATAGGGTATTAAAAATTAGCTGGAATATTCGCATCAAAATTTTAAAGTTTAATTTAACAAAAAAACTAAGAGCATTTAAAATGAACTGAAAGATTATTCGCCAAGAAGGATTGAAGGTTATACTCTCTAAAATGCAAAAGAGTTGAATTTCACACCTTTTAAGAGTGACACGGGGGCCCACTCCAAAAGAGTGAATAAAATATTAATACGTTATTAGGCATACTTTTTTGGGTAAATTTGTATCTTGATATTGACAAAAATGAAGTATAATTTTATCATTTGATAAATTATCAAAGTAACTTGCCAAAACAGTATTCTGTGAAAGATGTGCCATTTTGCACTCTCTTTCTTTATCAGAGTGGGGCCCTGTAGTCACTCTAAAAAGAGTGAAATTCCTCTTTTGCATTTAGAGAGTATGAAGATATACACTAGATTACAAACTAGACACCTACCCCCATTTTTTGTGGTGCAATACCGTCAACACTGGTCAACGTGGCAGCAAACAATACGGAAGTAAGAACGCGGAAGTGCAAAGGTTACTCATTGGGATGAAGTCGTGTCCACATTAACGTTCCAGATTCATCTTTTATACACACATCACCTGAGCAAAACCCGATTAACAACATAATCTTCCTTATTAAAACCCTACGACATATCCGAATGTAGTTTCCAATGTTTTTGACAATTCCACAAGTGAAGGAAGTGGTATCGTTCTGCATCTTTTGAAGTAGAGGTGGGTTGAGTTCTACGATTTTCTACACATAAATAATAAGGACATACATCGTTTTCTTTTGCACTGACTACTGAGGCTTGTCACCCATTTAAGTAAGTTGTCATTTTTGCCGATTTTTGGAGAGGGAAAATTTATTGTTAGAGACCTATTTCACTATGGTGTTGTTATTTCCAAACTCGTTAGGCTTTTCAAGATTTACATCTGGTGAAAAAACATCGAGTTCGCATCTTGATGCTGGTCCTTGATGCCGCCGGTACGATGTAGTCCTTTGTTGTTTGCATGTTTTGATAATAAGATTCTTGGAACCTTCAGGACAAAGAGAAACAGTTCAATTTTCTTATTCTAAACAATTTTATTTTAGTGCTTAAATTTTTTTAAATGGAGACTTACAACATACCAGCACCTTTTTTACCCCATTGGAAATCCACAGGTAAAACGACCATCTTGTAATTAGGATAAACTCACTAGACTGTGCCAACCATCCCGACAATAGGGTTCAATGTGGAAACGATATCCCCCATGCCTGAGACTTGACTTTCACTGTATGGGATTCGGGGGTGGCAACAAATCCCCACTTATATATGCACCATACTACCAGGCGTACAAGGTACTATATAGTTTCAAATTATTTCGTTTTTCAGTAATATATATACTACCGTAAATATTGCATACATTAATGGGTGCAAGTGTGTCATGATTGGTTGTTTATTAGGAGGGGGCTGTAGTATAACGGTCGTCAGGTTATGCGTGGTAGGCAATTGCCAAAATTGAGTTATTCAAGAAGAGTGCAAACTAACACATATACAACATGTTGTCTTTGTTCCACATCGTTCGCATGTCATGTTCCGTTTTCGAATCATATAGATTCTCGTAATTTCGTGAAAAATCCGCTTTTTTTTTTGGTGAAAATTAGGAAATTTAATGTAGCTCTTTTTTTATTACGGTTAATAATATGGGATAAGAATGTTTCTAATAAAAAAAAAAAAACCATCAAATTAATAGGACTGTTTTTGAAAATTGCCCACAAACAAATTTTCATTCCAAAAGGAGTTAAAGTCACTTGTTTTTGGAATAAAGTACCGACATAACAAATGCAAGGCAGTAAAACCAACCCGTTTTTTAGAATTTTCGGACCCTTTTGGAATCAGATACTCCAAATGTAATAATAAATAAATGCAATAATTAAGTGGATAAGTCTTAACTAAGTTTAATAATTTCTTACAGGCTCACGGTATTGAATTCACTCGACTAACTGCAAGTAATATTTGCCGCTTTGTTCAGTATTATTTTAAGAATTTCTTTATTTTCTTATTTTACGCGCCTAGGTAATTATTTTCATTGTTGACAGTTCGACCCAGGAGCGTTTACCGAAAGCTAAGGCATTTTGACACAATTTCATACAGAGCCCCGAAAACGATCTACGGGTACCTATACTAATCTTGCCACACTCAAGATTTAAACAGGTAAGAAGTAACGTGGCGGTCAAAACCAATCCTCTAACCTAGATTTTTCTAGGGGTGGGCAATTTTTTATTTTTCAAAAGAGAATTTTCCTCAAAAATGCGCCCCTTGCGAATTTTAAGCCGTTTTGGGGCAGAAAAGCATAAAAACCCTAACTTTGGTGCTTGCTCCGCTCGCAAAACTATTTCGGTTTCGGGGGCGGTTCGGTATCGCGGCGTTCGGCGCGTCGGGTTCGGCGGGCCTTTTTTGAGCTCTTTTAGAAGAGGGGCTGTTTTTAGAATGGGGTGGGGGGCGTCCGCCCCCCTCGCCCCTGTTAGCGGCCTGGTTAACGCAATTCACACGTTGTCCAACTCATTAATTTTTGGTTTTTAAAAAAAAAATTGGTCATTTGTTCTAATCCCATGTGGTCTAATAGACATTTGGTCTAACTCAATTCGTCTAAACTCATATTGTCTAATGCCATTTTGTCTAACTATTTAGTCTAACACCCATTTTTATCTAAACAACCAGAATGTCAATATCCATTTGGTCAATGTCCGCATCTATTCTAATGCCCATTTTAATCTACTACCATTTGGTCAATAAATAACCACAACAAACCATTTGTTTATTCCATTTGGTCTAATATCCATCTAGCTCTCATATCCATTTGGTCTGATATCCGTTTGGCCTAATCCCCAATTGGACTAATAGTCATCTGGTCTAATACCCCATCTGTTCTAATATCCCAGTTAGAGTCCTAATACCCCATTGGGTCTAATGTCCATTTGGGGTCTCCGTGTCCACGTGGTCTAATATCTACTTGGTCTAAAAATAAACATATCCTTGGATGTTAAACCCAAAATAATTGATCTTAAACATTGATTTAAATATAGACCAAATGGATTTGAGACAGCTGGACGTTAGACCAAATGGATACTAGACCCAATGGGCATTAGACCAAATGATACTAGACCAAATGGAATATTAGACTGCTAAATATTAGACTAATGGATATTAGACCGATGGAATTAGATCAGTTGGATATTAGACCAAATGGAATATCAGAAGACCCGATGGTATTATACCTATTGGCATTAGACCAATTCTGTTACAGACGATATAGATATTAGCCGATATGAGATTTAGACCGATGATATTAGACTACATGCTTATTATACGCAAATTGTTATAGCCTAATGATCACGTCTGTATTATTTCATTACAGGAACTTTGACACAGAGCACTACCGAGAAACTAGAATTCGTCAACTACCTGGAAATCCCTGGCATATCCAAGCAAGCTGTGCAACAACAGCAGAAGGAAATCATACGAAGGGGAACTGAATACTATGGCGGAAGATGTAGGTGAATTTAAAAAAGACAACAGCTTATAATTTTGGAATTTCAACCAATTGAAATATGATATGTAAAATAGACCGTTTTGATGCTATCCACGAGGCGGTGAATCGACTTTCGGACCTAAACCCTAGGGGGGACTCTTCGCTTCTTCTCCACCAACCCAGCGCCGTGCTAGTAATCGGAGGTTGCATTCGAAATCTGCCAAGCGCATTATGGCATATGGTTTTTGATTCGGTGGAACGAATCCCTACAACGCTTCACTTGGTAGACACATTTCGCTGGTAGACCCATTTGCGCAAAATCCCTCCCTTGTCAGCTCGCTGTCGAGCTCATCCGAGCCAACACTTCAAATGTAAACCCAACAACCCAAGAAACCCAGGGAAACCCCATAGCGATTAATTAAAAACAATGTTCAAACACCATAATTTGAGTGATAAATAAGCCAGAATGCCCCCATAAAAACTCCATATATGGGTGTGGTCTTTACCAAATATGGGTGTGTTTCTTAACCACTATGGCGTTTTCTTTCTACGAATCCGACTATTCCCAAGTAGATGCCGATTCACCGTTACTCCCCGAGAGCGCCTAGACCTCGTGCAGTTCCATCGGTTAGCATAAGAGGGTGTTAATGTAAGTCAATGGAAGAGAGCCGTGGTAGTGTTTTTTTTAGAAATGTTAGAATTCCTGTTCAACCCCCCCTAAATGACTTCGTCATATGATGCTAAGTTCCTTGCAAATCAGGTCAATATGGGCATTGTCGCAAGTCCAAACAAGTGATTGCGCCTGTTTTGCGTAAAATAGGCTAAACCTATAATATAAACGCTTAATCTTATGCAGAAAATGGCGTCTTTGGTTTCGAAGTGACGAAAATGAATGCATAAACCGTCCTTTTTCAGACCATTCTAGTGAAGCTTAGTGACGCCTGAGCGATTTTAGAGGGAGTGATTTAGCATTTGAACCAAAATCGCTGTGGATATAATGTATGGCCCCGTAGGATGCCAGAACTACACGATTCATTGTTTGTATCATCGACAATCGTGGATCGCATGCACTGTGGATGTGGGATTCTAATTTTATACGATGTCATGTTGTGGGCACCCCTTGGGGGGAGTTGCACGTTTTCCCATGAGGTTCGTAAGGCTACGATGATGTAACTTGTAGAAAGGAGGGACGGGTGTGGTGACATGTTGGTTACCCTCATGTGCCCTTGGTGACCTCATTGATGACCTTTGGCCGGTCAAATGTTTAACCCTTTTCCCGCAAGGCTTGTGTGCAAGTTAATATCTGGATTCCGTAAGCGTCTAATGATGTCAAATTGGTGGAAGGAAGCGTGTTAAAGAGTTCTCGACCTGATAGATGTTGGGCATATTTCGGGCAAATTACATTGCAAATGAGCTAATTAATATGCAAAAATCAGCGTAATCACTTTATTATTGAGAAATGGTACATCGTACACATTAAAATTCCTTCCACTTGGCAAAAACCCATTATGGTTGCATCTTCTTTGCCATTTTAAGCTCCTGTACATGCGGCTTGATTGATTAATGAGCTAATTTAAAATATGCAATAATTTGCTAGTAAATCGCTAAAACGGTACATCGATATGCAAAATTCCTTTGAGACATGAAAACTACTATACCATCATCTTGTGTGTGAATCATAATGGAGGGGGCGGGTTGGTTGTTGGGGGCCGGGTGGGGGTAGTGTGGGTTGCGTCAGGAGGGTGGGATAATGTTTTGGAGGTGGCGGGTGGGTGCGACGGGGTGGGGTGCGTTGGGAGGGGTCGGGTGGTGGTGCGTCGGGGTGGGGAATTCAGTTTGGTTTGACCTTGGTGGACCCCCATGTGACCTTGGTGACCCCATGTGACCATGGTGACCTCATGTTACATCCGTGACTTGGTGACCTCACATACCTTGTGCCGTCATGTGACTTTGGTGACTCCATGAACTTTGGCCCATTCACAAATAAGTGTTTGGGGATGGGTCGGGTGGGGTTCGACAGGGAGGGGGCGGGTGTGGCAGGAGGGGGAAAGGTGGGTGCGTTGGGAGCATGTTTGGGTGACCTCATGTCCACTTTCTGACCCCTTGGTGATCTTTGTGACCTCAAGTGACCCCCGTGACCTTGGTGAACCTCATGGCACCTTGGTGACCTCATGTCACCATTGTGACCTCTGTTCAACCTTGGTGAACTCATGTCACCGTGGTGACCTCATGTCAACCTTCCTTCAACCCATTCACAAAACGCGGACGGCAGAGAATTACACTAGCGGCCAATGACCGTGACCATATTTGTGGTCACCCTTAGGTGACCTCAATGTCACCTGGTGACCTCATTTCCCCTTGGTGACCTCAAATGTCACCTTGGTGCCCTCATTTCAACCTTGGTGAAACGCATGTCACCTGTAACCTCATGTCACCTTCGAACCCCTTCACAAACCGCGACGGCTATGACACGAGCGTTCCAATGCCGGCACATATTTTTTTTACTTGCATTTTTATTCACATACAAATTATCCCTAGTGATAATTCATATATTTGGACACAAAATATCAACCATTTGGAGAAATTATTATCCTTAGAACAACATGCAGCAGCTATTAACACTCACCCAAACATCACCTCACCCTTTTTTTTTAAAATGGCTGGCCCTTGGGCCAGGGAGTGTTAATCATAGCTCGCATGGGTCCAGGCAGTGTTAAAGGGCATAAATCTATATCAAAGACAAAAAATCAATTAGCGGTGTAATAGGCATAAGCCCGCTCTCAATTTACATCACAAACAGTTTAATCAGTTCTCATGGGTCCAGGGCCGTGTTAAAGGTATATCAATTAATTTATCATTTACCAAATACATGCAATACCAGACCATATCCTCATTACAAACTTAAAGGACCATCTTTAATTCATTGTATCCGTTTACCAATAGTCACCTTCATGGTCCGCATCCCAAACCGGGCTGCAACGTACCACCAGTCACAACCCACCAAACCCACGTGCCACGAATCCACACGGGCGGTGACCGCTCTTGTTCACATCTGTGCGATGGCATCTTCAGTGGTAGATTAATAAATATTCTATTCCATGAGCTGGCCATCGTTCAGATTTTTTCGGTTTGTTGCCCCAATGGTGTTACTTTTCCCATATATCACCTTGAAGAGGATGTTCCCCTGACAGTTTCTTCTGCCCTGAAAAGCTGCACATTAGCGTGCCCTGCCCATTTCAAATTTTATGTAAAACCTCCATACAGAAACTGGCTAGTCAGACTGGTTGTTTTACAAAGGGCATGACGGGTTGTTTCTGGTTACAGCTTGTACATATTCTGATAACATTTATTTACATGTCTTTGATAGAAAATTGAACGGTGCGCAATTTACTGGTCACCCTTCCTTCGAACACATTAACAGGGAAAATTGGTTCTTGTTCGAGCATCAAGTTCACTTACTTTTTTTTGCGCCAATTTGAATGTTAACCCTCTGGACACCTACTACCTTTCTTAGCCTTTCTTACAATGTTTTCTGATTGCTAAGTACATATACATATCATTTGCGTCCATTGCAAAATAGCTCTTCAACATATTCCTTCTAATTCTTTTTCGTGGATACCTTTATAATCTTAAAATGTCACTGATTGGTTCAACAAATGAGTCGGTATCTTTCTAGCCAATCTCAAGATAATTCTCAAGAGTTGAAAAAGCTTTACCTTCCAAACCTAGTTTTGCATTACTATTTTGAAAGGCTTGAAATATGTGTAAATAATCGTGATTATATTTATCAATATATTCAAATATCCACGATAGGTCCATCTCCTTTAATCCACAAAGCGGGTTCAACAAATGAGTTTTAATATACAATGTGATGGTGCTGGTTATTGGAAGGATGTGTACTACTGCTCCTATTACGTCCTATTTCGAAGAAAGAATGATAAAGGGAACTACCAGATCGGCCTTACATTTTTTACACCAATTGGTGTAAAAAATTGGTGTCACACTTCTAATTCAAGAAGGTGTCCATTTAATAACACCAACAGTCTTATCTTTTATACTTATCTATATTGTAACACCAATTTTGAATTGAAACCGCTGAGTAACACCACTGTAGTGTTTTCTCAATACTTATTTTGGTGCTCTTTTTCTGTTCCTAAAAAAAAAAAATAACTCTGAGATAGCCACACCAGATATATCCAAATCTGATAGGAAGGATAAGATTTCAAATAAGTGTAATTTTAAAACCACTCAGATATTTACAGTGTGCTGAATACAATAATTTTACTTAGGATAACCCTTTTATGCATAAAAAGGAACATCTTACCTAGGTACAGATACATCTCCTACTCGGTATCAGGTTATTTATGTAACTCGAAGAGTCAAAATATATTTTTGGTCCAGAAATGGTGGTAGTCTAAGTGTGTATATGCAAATATAAATCTATTTATATATTGGTTTGTCACATTTACCAGTAATTTTCAACGTGTGATTTGCATTTGTGTATGTATATTTTTGCTTTAGTGACATCAATTTAAAAGTTGTACGGGGCTAGAGATTTTTGAGGATTCCATGTAAGGTGTCATATATACCTGGCGCTAGCAGACATTTTACACATCACAAGACAAAACGGTTGAGTGATAAATATGCTGACAGACTGACAAGACCCCTGAAATGTGGATTCTTAAGTGTCCATGCAGCAAATGGTGCTTAATGAGAAGGGGGCCACGACAAAGTTTGTACAGGGGTCCAATTTTTAAATTGATCCATCATTTGAAAAGTATGCCATGTTATTTTGTCTAACCACAAGAATTCGGATTTCACATTTTTTAGATACACCTATCTTGAATCTCTCGTTGCAACCTTGTTAAACAATGTTTTTTTTTTTTTAAAAAAGGGAAATTATTAGGAGTTTTTTTTACAGTTTTATGAATATATGTATAAAAATCACTATTGTACTCTATTTGAAATACAACTTGTTGCTTGTAATCCATGATGTTTTATAATAAAAGGAAAAAAATTTGAATTGTTGGAACTTGTCATTTGTTGGCATATGTGCATTGCAGGAATGTTGTCTCTGCTGTGCATAAAATCCCGTTTTGTATATACAATTGCAAGAAAAATATCGGAGCAAGTTGCACACCCGAGAATAAACAACAATAACAACAACAGTAGCCAGCAACAAACTAATATAAAGAGGTTGTAATCAAAGGCGATTTTTCCTTCATATGTCCAAAACAAACACTGGGCGCAAAATAATGTAAAATGTCTACACGTCTTTGTATTTTTTCTTTGGATTTCGGCCTACATGGGACCAATGCACTATTCCGTTTGATTACTTTTGAAAACAATTGCTCTTGAGTGACACTTTTCTATAACTTAAAAAAATATACAATGTGAGATTTTATTCCACTGTAACAAATATTTTCAATTTTACAAGTCATTGTACTGACATCAATTCTGCCAACCAATACTCTAAATTAAATCAATCAAAACACTTAAAATATATATTTTGGTTTGAGTTATTACAGAAATTGTGAATGTTTAGAGAATAAAAAAGCACTGACCACCATCACCGTACCCCAACTAGGCTTCCACAAGTCAACCAAAGTTATATGAGTGCATACTCTAAAATTCACAGTTTGTCGTATAATATTACACCTGAATTTGAATGGAACCTGTAAAAGCTGTATATTTAAACCGGATTTGTTGGTGAATTGCTGCCAGAATTTTTCCTCTAAAGCACAGTATTTTTTCCTTCCTGTAAATTTTGTATCTTAATCGTATATAATGTAAGAATATGTTTTAAAAGGCCTGGAATTGAGCATGGCAATGTTTTGTTGTATTTCCAAATTACAAGCCAAATCCTGTCCCCTTTTTCAGTATTTTAACCCGCAAAATCAACTGTATTTGGCGCCGGTTTCGTTCCCTCTTCCTTCTCCATTCTTTAGAACCCTTGTTCAAACAGTTCCCATTTCTTGGGATCCTTTACTATCTTAACGGCCTATCCAAAAATCCCTTGTTTTCAGCTTCAACCTTTATATTTTTATTCATGTTTTTTACCCACATCAAGTAATAAAATTTGGTATAATAATTACAGAAATATTATTATTTGACAATAATGGCACTATTATTTAATAAAATAAATTCAAGAAGTTACGTAAGTAGTTGTATAAAGTAAGAGTAGATGTGAATTTGGCTTAAAATTGTTCTTATAACATCATAAATTAGTCCCAAAATTCAGTTCTAAGACCCCACATCGGCGAAAATGTCACTTCTCAATCCCATGATCGTATCGTTTTCAAACAAATTGAGAGAAGTGTATTCTTATAGTAGGAAATGCGAGCTTTAGTCTTAAACACACTAAGAGAAGTTCGAAACATTTCTAAAGTAAAACGACAGGGGGAAGTTAGCATGTCAATTCGTTTAAATCTGATCTCCATGGACGATTTAGACATGTGCAGCTTAATGAAAACCACTTGGCATGGCGCTATATGTATACGGTCATATTTTTGTGGGATGCCCAAAAACGCAACGTGGAACCGAACGACCCGTGACGTTTAAACGGTGGCAGTAGCATGAATCGAAGTTACATACAGATATAGTCGATGTCAGATTTGACGTTCCCGGATTCAAATGATCATTTTTATTCGATGAATACTATCCCTGGACCCTTCAATATCACTTGAGTAAGACAAAATATTGCCAAATAATTGATTATTTGAAGACTTGGCGGAATAGACGTTCCAATGTTTGACCACAAGAAATAGTGGCATGTACGCCTTTCCTCGTTTATGGTGCAATTGGCACGTTTAATTATTTTTTATTAAAGGGACAAAGGCTATTTGGTGTCTGGTCACATCCGTTTACGTAGAGTGCGTTGCAAGTCTACCTACAACTTGTGTTTTAAAAACCTTAGGATTTGGATATAGTTGTCAATCGGGACAATATAATAATTAAGAACTTAACTGAGTGATTTGCCTCAACTTCGACTTCGGGAAGTTTCCTATTTTCAAAGATGGGGAATCTTCTCAACAGTCTTACCAAGCTTTGTCGTGAGTGGGGTTCCTCTCTTCAGACTAATCCTTGCGGATTGTTGATCGGACGCGACGGCAGCAGGTATGTTCACAAACTACTATAAACTTATTTGAATATCTAGTAGTAGTTCAATCCCACAGAAGCATTGCGAAAAACATGTTATAAATGATGATTGATTTTACAGATATTGTTAAAAATAACTGTACTTTGTGCTGTGATATTTGCAGACAACCCGTAAAATGCTATAAATGTGAATCTCTCCAATAAACTCAGAGAACATGTCTCAATGTTTAAAAAATAAGTTTTACATGCATAACAATCTACATATGGAGCTTTAAATGATACTGAATTAATTTTCTTTTGTGGTTTATTAAATGCACAAATCCTTTACTTGGCGATCTCTGTTTTTAACCTGGTGAATTCGAAGAAAATGAACCATAAGAAGAAATGGGGTTATTAAAATTATAAGAGCAAATCATTGACTCCTACTCATCTTAACTTACACTTTTTGGAAGTCCGTAATAGTTTTATATATATTTTAATGATTGTACAGAAAAAGCAAATACAATGCTTTAAAAATAACAATATCATATTTGTTTACGCATCATAGGAAGACAATGATATTTTTTACTATATGCACCCCCGTGAACCACAATGCTTAGGATCATATGGTAAAAATATATTATTAAACTATATATGTGTCCCAGTTGCATGTTAGTTGGGGGGCATCCTTTTTAAATTTTCTGTTAAAATGGAGCCTGTTTATGATTACGTTGTAATGTCTCATTCGAAAAGATAGAGTCCAATTGCAAAACCAAACTTGAGTCACATATTACAAGAGAACCCCATATATTAATTAAAGTGCAAAGGTCACATATCGATTTAAAGGTCGTTTAAGGTCAAGTGGTATGCCTGGTTTGGGGAAGTTTAAGTCTAATGTGGCCAACTTGGGTCATAGATGAAACGATAGATGAAACACGGTGAACGCATATAATGAGGTCAGGGTCTTACTGACGTCAAAAGTGGATTTGTAAAATAGGCTGTGAGCTTAAGTTTTTGGGGAGGTTGCGATCAAACTTACGATCATAGATACATTAAAGACGTCCCACAATCCCACCAAGGTCAAGATACATCATATCAGCTCATATTTATCTCTTACGTTTACAGAAAAAACGACGAGTCCTCTATAAGTTCAATTGACGAGTTAGTGACCACAATCCCGACTATAGGATTTAATGTGGAGACAGTGACGCCAATGCCGGGCGTACCCTTTACTGTTTTGGGATGTCGGCGGCCAGGAAAAAGTCCGTGCATTGTGGAGACATTATTTCATCGGAACTGAAGGTAAGCAAACAGAGGCGCATGCTCCACAGAGCCTCCCAAGGCACGTACCATAGGATATGGAAGGACTGACGGGTAATTTTGAAGTAAACGTATAATAGATGGATGATTTTAACGTCACACTTGATGTTCAAGCCCATCCATGGATGGTCTTGATGACGTCACACTTGATGGTTCAAGACCATCCACTGATGTCACCAAGGTTGCCCAAATTTAGAAACACCGAGCCCTTAACCACACATAGTAAACAAGACTCATTTGAGGAGTTGTGAAATATTCTAGTAGGCCAAGAATATTTCTTGGATATCTGTTTTGAGATTACCTTCACATTTTCAGATATTTGTTGAACAATCCGATGAATTGTTTCGAGTAATGACACATTTTTCGGGCATATTTGTACAAAGATTCTGTAACATATATCGTTGGAATCTTGCAAAC
>JAMKCH010067182.1:0-69219 GCA_023653785.1 Ophioderma brevispina
ATGCTGGCATTAATGATACGCCAAACACCTTCCTTTTCAGTGGTAATTTCAATCTGGTGTTCTAGTGAACGTATGATACTGGAGCTACAATTTGCTACATCTTCAACAGACGATGTGTTAAGACCTAGAAGATTCCCAACAGTTTCCACGACTGAATAGGCTACCTGTTCACAAAGTAAACACAATACTTTTCATTAGGTTATACCTACAATCAATACATAATATCATCTGAAAAACAAAGGCAACGATTTCATTTCACCAAGGCTCGAGCTTAAATATACTATACAACAAAGAGGTGTGTACTTTCAGCGGCAATCAAGAAAATGCATATTGTGGAAAATACATATTGTGGTCCACATCGTCCCGCTTTGTCGAGCCAGAAGGGGCAACTTGCCCTCCCCATCCTCCCTTCCCCCGATCGATACGACACTGAATTGAGATTTTGGTATTAGAAGAAAATTTTAGGCCCAATGAATGTTTCCTTTCGATGTTCTAAACCAAAATATCTCCTAATGTAGTTTACACATTTATTAACATACACTCTCCTATGGGCCACGTGCACATCTTCTAC
Source organism: Ophioderma brevispina (assembly GCA_023653785.1). Classification (NCBI taxonomy): domain Eukaryota; kingdom Metazoa; phylum Echinodermata; class Ophiuroidea; order Amphilepidida; family Ophiodermatidae; genus Ophioderma; species Ophioderma brevispina. The sequence goes on from JAMKCH010067182.1 coordinate 572, forward strand.
TATCAAGACGGATGGACCGTTGTACCTCAAACTTTGTAATCAGATGTTTTGGTGATATGCTTCCATGTGAGGGAGAAAACATCATGTTAAAAAACGGACCTTGATCGGGTCACTAACCTTTAAGCGTTACCCCTTCATGTTTAACAGAATGTCAATTAATTAACAAAATAGCACATTTTAATCTCAAATTGCATGATTTCGGACTTGTTTGCTTTAAGCGGACAAGTTAGCTCAATCAGGTAAGCGCTCGACTCCAGTGTATGCTCATCCATGCGTATAGGCGTGCGTTCGAGCCCTGTGAGATTCAGCTATCTTGTAATTTCCCTGGACAAGAAATTAACCGCTTGGTTGTCCCGATTTACCCATGCGATGGTTATCTCGATGTATGTTTGCTGATAAGGCAAAGCGCTGATCCCGATCTGCTGCATCCCTTGAAATGATGCTAAATGGTTTATGGTATGGTTGGGCCACAGTGATCAGCGGCCATTTGTGAAAGCGCTTAGAGGCCAATAGCATAAGGCGCTATATAAATCTCTGCTATTATTATTATTATTATTAGTTAGTCGTTACACTTGCCATGAATAAACAGTTGTTTATGGGCAAGTAACCAATCTTGACCAATCACAGATAAACACGAATATGTGTATAATACATGATTGGTATCCCTCATCATCTGTATCGATACCAATCATGCCTGTAACAGGGATACCCAATTTTTTCTTGACAGCACCTCCAATCCTAATTCTGAAAAGCTGGGGTAAACCAAACGCGCCCGGGATAAAGTATCGAATGTTAGACTTATTTTACGGAACGAATTCATACAATCAATTAGTAGAGTTATAGGAAGACTATATCCCTTAAATCCCTAAATTACATTTTGCCCCACTTAAAAAATCCCGGAGCGGATCCTTTGCCTTGTGTGGTGATATTGCTCCTAGGTCTAACAAGACAAATTGCACCACCTCCCTTGTTTTGCGGTGATCTCAGGCTTTCGTAGACATTTTACCTCTAGGGACGTAAGGGATATGAAACCTTCATTTACTACCGTTTTGTTTACATATGCTACTTCGATAATATTTTGCAGTGTATGTGCAATGTGTGACGTCTTCTGGCAATAAAACTTCAATACCGCGGCATATCTTTAAGACCTCAGAAATTCTTGGACATTATCTTCTTACCACGGAATCTGACAAGAGTTTAAGTAGTATGTTTATAATAACAAAAAACATTAAAATTTTAAACATTGTTCAAATTTGATCTCCGAATTTTACTGAAAAATATTAAATTCGTACCTTCGGAAGGGTCGACAGAGTTTAATTCTCGTCCTCATTGCCGCAATCTTGTACTTGTGTGGTTCCATTTAGAAAACATTTCATTGTCAAGCGAGCATATTCTCGTAGCTAGTCCAGAGCTCCTAAAACAAGTTTCGAATACACGATTTTAAGCAAGAACATTTTAATGATTCTTAATGGACGACATTACCAGTATAAAATAGATTTTACACTAAGGAATAACTGTGAGCTAATTTGATTTGCTACAGCCTCTATGCAAGCTGGGCAATTATGATATTAAGTTATAACGCATATAAGTCAGTAAGTGGATTTACAAAATATTTGTAGGTCAATTTGGGATGTTCATTCTAAAACCGAAACAACAAAGGCTAGTAGGTTCTTCGTTGGAGCCACCTTAAACGTATTTCTTACGCTGATTTGCTTTGCTCATGAATTAAATAATTGGAAATGGGTTTATAACAAAAAAGCCAAAAAACCACCAAAATCCATCTGGAGGGAGTTAAGTTTTTGTGTGCCCAGAGCACCGTAAGAATCAATTTGCTACATTCTGCCCTTTTGAATCTGGAACTTGCTCAGTAATTAATATTGTGCATAGGATATTGCATAGTCCTTGAAAATGGTGGATATCAAGATAAAGTTTATTCCATAAACTAATTCATGTTTTTATTAAAACTAAAACGGGACTTCATTTTCATTCTTCAATCATGATAAAAGCATGATTGAGAAGGCCTCTGGGCTGTTTTCCTGTTTTCGCACCATACCGAGATCACAGTTCCATATTAAAAAAATATTAGAACTGTGCATACACTCTGTTACAAAGTCACATTGCAAGCAACTACTAACATAGCCGAGCCCCGCTATTTGGACGCCATTATGAAATCTGCAAAAAAAAAAAAACACGCAACGGTAAACTTTCTGAACAAACCACATACCTGATGATGTTCTTGGATGTCTAAGGATCATTAAATCCGAGGGTCGTTTAGCGAAACAACGATAAAGGTGCTGTTTCATGATGTAAGGTATGGTATTGGGCGATACCATTTAAAGAGACATGAGGAGATTCCAGAAAGAAGGAAAGAAGAAAAGAAGCGCACCCAATTTCTTGAACCCTGGTTTTTACATATTTGGAATGCTTACCAATTGTATTAGATCACACCAAAGGTGAATAAGCCGAGTAAGCAGTTTATGTACTAGAGGGATGTCAAAATGGCACTCAAATTGGGTGGAATGCTCCACAATGGGCATAAACTTTGAACCATTTCTTGCTTCTAAATTCAGGGAAAATATTTGGTAGGCTAGGGAAAGTTATAGATTTATATATTGAAATTTATCTATCATTTGTGTAAAAATTAAATCCATAAACAAAGAATAAAGTCTAAATAGGGACATTATAAAGTCCTGTTTTCCTCCTGGCACAAAAAAAAAGTGACCAGTGGACCCACCATCATTTAAAAGACACTGTTGACACCTTAATGTACAATCTTTGATCAAAAAATTGGGTTTGTCTCTTCACAACTTACATGACGTTTGCCACCCCTTTTTAGAAAGAGATGATCAAAGATTATGTCTGAGGGGGCACTTTTCCATTTAATCCTCCACTTGTGAAAAAAATAATGAATTTCCAGTAAATTATTCCATTGCTGTCTTTCGAGAGACATCACTGAAAATTCACAAAGCAAAATCAGAAAAGTGCTTGTATATTCAAATCTTTAAATATATCTACAACTTTCATGGTGAAACAGTTTTTAACAGCATGTTAGGATCACACCGCAAATTGAAATTCAGTGTTTAAGCATACTTTTTCAGAGATTACACTTATACTTGAGGAAATTAAAATGTGCATTCATCTGCATATTTGAAATGGAAACCCACTTGGTTTGACACAGTTTACTGAATGTTTTAATCTTCTTTGTAAATGAACAATATTAATGAGCTTGTATATCATTTTTGACATATTAATTGAGCTGGACTTCGTTCATTTTATGAAGCACATAGCCGGTCCATTTGGTTAAAAATGAAAAAGAGCCCTTGTTGTCAGGCCAAAATAAAAAATATGGCCTCTGCACAAGGCACTAGTTTGGGTTGTTAAATAATTGTCCAGCACATGTAGAAGGGAAATATTTCAAAACGATTGTCAGTTCCTTCATTTATGTTGCATTTGTCACAAACCCTGAAATATGCAAGTCGTTAGTCACTTTTCCCTATTTGGCCTTATTCAGCCGAAACTTAGCAAATTGTAAATGTGGAAGCACATAAAAATTAATATCTGCTGATCCGCTTCACCTGCAATGAATGATGATCTTGATGTCATTCTTCTCCAGAAGCAGAGAGGAATTGTTTCTATATAGACAAACATTGAAACCTATCTCAAACTTCAATTTTTCATGGACATCCCTGTAATGGTGATTGAATAGGACTGTCTGTCGTGCACGAAAGAAAGTCAAAGCATGGTTTTATTATGGGTGAATGATTACGATAGCAGGCAAGTTCAAAAAACAGATTGTCTGCGGGTTTCTTTGCAACGCGTGTTTGTCCAAATAACCTTCGAAACGTTCTCGATAGGTGGTCTACAACCGATCCAGTGAAATGTGAGAGAAATTCGTATCTTGGGGGAAAAATCTCTCCTCCGTCACTTTACAGGGTCCCCGCCAAAAAAAAGCTCGTTGAATCCAAATGGCCGTGGTATCCTGAAACGTCCTGTCTAGGACAATTAACATTACATAACTCCGTTTTTTCAGATTTTCCTTGACCTGTTTTGTGGAACGTTTCGATAAACCACTATTCTCTCTCTCAACACTGAATGGAACTTGTTTTGCTCTATAATTCAAATTCCCTTATTACCCGATTCTCTAGCACACAAGGTATGATAGAGAACTATGTATTAATTCAACCGAATTTAAGATCTACTTAGGATTACCTAGGTGATATGATGAACAGTACATAAATCTTTCTTCCGAGATAGCCAGGAATCAAACCCGGGCATCCCGCTTACTAGACATTCATTCCATATCTAAAACCGTCTAAGCTATCGAGGCACGATGACACGGCGCGTTCAGATGGTTCAACTTGTTTTATTTCCACCACCAGATTCTCTGGCAACAAGCCGATTAAGAAATAATTAATAACAAAGAATCCAATATAATAAAGAACCTTCTTGTTCTTCTACTCGAAGTGATATGATGAACAATACCTAATCTTTTCAATTGAGATGGCTGAGAGGTGAAAAGTTACTACCTCAAACCTATACAATCCTACACCAACCTACTTGGGAGTGAAGCTTTGACCAACAGCAATCTCTCGAGTAAGTACGTGCAAAAGTATCCTCAAGGAATAACTCCTGTGCCGCCTTGCTGAATCCACATGGGGTGCCAGCCGTACGACCCTACGCACCATCGCCCTGGCTCTGGTCTACAGCACTGCGGAGTGCTGCGTATGCCGCCCCAGCCTGGTGCAATGGAAGCTGGACACAGTATTCAACGAGACAATGAAACAGTACTGGCTGCCTACGCCTCACCCCATCTGAGTTTCTACCAGCGCTTCACTGCTTTCAGACATTGCACCTGCAGTACTCGGAGGAAAACATCACACGCATAAATGGTGAACAAGGTTTGTTGGACAACAAAAAAACACCTGTTGCATCATAAATATGATAGGCAGACAAAGACTGCGTCTCCTCGACACATTCTGTCCGGCACAACTGCTGCTCTCCAGCTCTCCATTTCAACATTCTACAGACAGGAACACTGCCTGGTCGATATGCCACGACCAGGGGACCAATTCCACTAACCGCAATTTTATACCCGATGGGGGTGCCACCTATCCAGGCCTGCCAAAGTGCTCTACGGTACAGACTGCGGATCACTCATCAATGAGGCCCTACCTTTCGTCCAGCGGTGGATATAGAACCCTCCAAAACCCCACCAGTCACAAGTGGGCTGGCTCCACCAATTTCAATACATTTAGCTGCTGCCTCAGACGCAAAAAGAAGAAGACTCAAACCGGGAGTCAAACCAACTTTTTTTGTCAACGAAGCATTGAAGAGTTGATATTGAGATATTGTCTATAGGTGTTTCAAAAAGAACGTTACCCTACAGAAACGGTAATTTGCTTACTTAATCAATTCTTATCCTCGTTTTACCTTTATATTATTGGAAATATGTACTTTTTTCAACATTTGGTGAAAATAAGAAAGAAAAGAAAACGGTGAAAAAAATAACCAAAACAATGACTATTCCATAAATAATGCCAACTACTTGTCCACGGTAGCAATAAGAAGAGGAAAACGGACGGATTCAAATATCCCCAACGCGAATTTTTTTTTTTTCATGTTTAAGACCCTCTGGCCAATTAATACTCCAAATTACAAGGTTTTCATTTGTTCTAGAGTTTATTGTTCAATTTCTTATGCAAGCAGGCTTTTCGGCTGATTGTCCTGTTCTTTGACGACCATATCTCTATCCTTGCACCTTTTTAGGAGTCTTGACATGCCCAGAATTTTTTTTTCTCTGTCCCCTTGATTGCCTATTTACTGGGAAACCCTACTTTGGGGGAAAACTTTACCCATTCAAGAACGATGGTCCATTTTAACCCAAGAGCAAGTTCAGTTAGAAGTGAATATGCCATTGTGGGAGTCACGCCCAATGCCATTATTGAAAGTGCGGCTTTAACCCACAATCAATTATTGGCATTATGGATATATAGATAATCACTGAGCTAGATGGCGTTCGTGAAAAATAACCAGCTTGAGCGCTTGACTTGGTTAACATCGGTCGAGCGGGCGTAGGCCGCGATGACCGATGTAAACTCAAAGTCAAGCGGTACAATTAGAGTATAATATAAATAAATAACATTTTAAAACAATATTTTTTCGGTTAAAAACATGCTAAAATTGGATTGAATAACGACAATAATTTGTCGGCAATTTAAAATTTAACATATTTAAAACACTTTGTCCTTGTCACGTCTATTGGACGAGGTTACCCCAAATTCCAAAGGGTTGTTGTATTTGGTGCTCTGGCCATTACCTTCGAGTGACTAAAGCTATTAAGTATTAAAGCTATAACTTGCTAATCGGTTAATTGATTAGTGATTTGCTAAATACGAAGCAATTATATCATGTATTTAAGTTTTTGGGTAAAATTTTGAATGAATACATCAACCAAGCCTATCGAATAAAGACTATTACCTATTATCCTTGAAACATTGATTATTTCGTGCGAAATTACAAGCCATTTGAGTGCCATTGCATAGGGTTGATTGAAGATGAAGAAACAAAATAAATCAATCTTGATCTGGTGACGTCACTGTATAGATATTTCTAAATTTGTTACGTATCCTTTATGTGTTGTGTGAAAGTCGGACATTTGAGGAGGAAGCAGCTTTGATTTTCAAATGGACACAGACGGCGTCGGATGGGGTGCTTCTGCAAGCTTGATCCCAAGAGGTTGAAGCCGACTTAGTACTGTTTTTTTGGGGGGTTACCCTTATAGTAACCAAGGGTTGGTCAAATCTTAAATGTTCATGGGAGTAGGTTTTGTTATTGTTTTAATTTTTGTCTTTTTGCAATTACCCTAAAGGGGAATTGGCACAGTTCTGGCATACACATTTTAAAATGACCAGTATGAAAATCAAATATCTGATTATATCATATATTTGCTGTTGTAAAATAATAAATTGTGTCATGTCCATATGATGAAAAGTTTGATGTAAAGAGCAATCAATTTTTAAAGTTTATTGACAGAGATACCGCTCAATCTTTCTACATACCTAGTTGCATTAGTTTGACACCATAGAATTGTCATCTATTGCCATCAGTATATTTACAGATCGCGCCGCTGTATATTATTGTCAGGACGTTGTATTTCTAGAACCATTACCGTGACCCGCGTGTGTAGTTGTGACCCCGACTTCCGAGTGTGCATGTATTCAAAAATAAACAAGCTATAGAGCTGTATTAAAATAACACCCCGGTAGCCTTCAGAACCCCTCGTAGTTGTAGAAACGCACGGGAAACAATAGATAACACAACAAAAAGACGCTAGCACGAGGAAGTGTATGATGGGAACGGGTGAAGGGATGTAGCTCACTTCATTCTGAAGAACAATAGTGCCACGTTTCAGGTGCTTTTAAGGAATGACATTAATTAAATCTGAGGACTGTGTGTGCCCAAGCCATTAAGAATTTAAATTACATGTTTCTCCGCTATTGATAGCCGTGGGACAATTTAGGTTTGCATAATATTTAGGGAAAATGGTGAATTGTGTGGTAGTGTTATTGTTTGGTTCAGCTTGACATTTCTTTTTTTTTTTTTTTTTTTTTTTTGGGCCCTTGTTTTCACCATAGTTAAAAGAGTACCATATTTTCATTAAGCTGAAACAATGGATAAAGATTGATTAGTAAGCAAAAATGGCCGGTTCTGGAGGGTAAAAAGCTGCTTTTAGACACCCTGACGGTTCAAATTCAACATACCTTTTCATTTTAAAGATTGTTCTTTTCCAGGAGTGATTTTATTCCACTCAAAGACTTTCCTACATAACCCGCTTTCCAAATGGGTGTTCTTTTTTTTTAGGGTATGGAACAAGACCGTTTTGTTTTTCTGTTGTCAAAATTTGGATCAGTGCGAATCACTCACCTAGACCAGCAAACATTTTTGTTAACGGAATACCCGCTTGCATTTTATTTGTCGTTGAGTGTTAAATTGATAAACCAGTATGTAGGATAATTAGATAAGTCACCGGATATATCGCCCACCCGAGGGATCGCTTCTGAATAGAACAACAGTTTTCATCCCAGGGGCGTATATACATATATATTTATGGAAAAATATTGCTCTATATCATTACACACACTGAACAAAATATGGCAACATGCAAATGATTCAAATTGTAACATCGGTTCTTAAAGGTGCCACGAGAGATTTCAAGTCATCTATATTTCTGTGATAGTAGAGAATTCCATAGATTAGATGCTCAAAAGCTTCCCTACCTTTTATTTGCCTTACAGAAATTAAATAAAATGAAAAACAACAGGCGATTTGTATATGCTTATATTTCAATAGAAAACATAGGCTGGAATTCGTATTTGCTTCCTATTACGAATTAGAAATTTTCACATTTTTTTGTGCCAAAGAAAGGGTTTCTAGCCTTAATACTTACCAGATGGGGATTATTTTAGGTAAAGCTTTACACCCAGTACCAAAAATCAGAATTTTCACATTTTTTGGGGACCCTGTATTTGAAATCTCTCGTTGCACCTTTAACTATATGACGTATGAGGCCAAAGTTGTATTTTTGAAAACGAAGTTATTCCCCAGGGAATCCTTGAGGCAGAAAAAATATTTTGTTTTGATTGATTGTCATGTTCCCTAATATGGCGGATTAAAAGAGTTGGTGGTCGATAGCTTGCCGGATTGCACCCAGAAGGAATACAAGACACGGGCACGGCACAAACGACTCCAAAATAGCCACTAAAAAAGCTATAAATGAATTGTTGGTTTTTCTCTAAATGTTTACGGGAGAAAAAGTGTAGGTGCTTGTGTGGACGGAAAATGAGATAAACGTCAATGTAAGATGAGAGCAAGTCCATTGCTGTGACCCGGAAATTAAATGGCAAGAAAGTGGCTCCACGTGGTGACTTGAAAGAAATTTTTAATCAACCGTTGAACATTAACGTTTGTCGGGAATGTGAATAAGTATTCAGGACAGGGTTGCGCAAACCACGTGATTTATCATTCAAATTGCAATGCGGATGTCTCAAAAATGTATGATTTTTTTAAAGAACCATCACTGTCTTCCATTAGCGTTATCTCATTCTGGTCCACACAAGCATTGTACTGTTATCCCGTAAAACATTTAGAGTAAAATCCTACCAAAATCCGTCCCATTAAAATTCATTTAGCGACTTTTTGGCGTTCCGTGTCTGTATTCCTTCTGGGGTTTGCAATCGACAAAGTTGTCGATCGCCAGCTCTTTTAATCAGCATATTAGGGGAACGTGGCATTCAAATCAAAAGGTTTCGCACTCTAGGATTTTGGGGAATAAACATTTGTTTAAAAAACACAACTTTGACATTAAGCACCATGTGGGTTAGGAAATGCTGATACAATTTGAAATCATTTTGTGATTATGATATCTTTGTCTTCCATGTTGCAATACTTTTGTACAGTGGTGTATAAGTGGAAACAAACCATTGTCGGTGTTTATTTGACAACGCTGATCTGACTCAGCCATTTTCCCGACATCGGTTAATGGCCAGGTCAGCCGTCCGAGTTCTTCGTCTACAGTTGTATCTGCAGGACAAGGACCTGATTGTTTTAAAAAAAATCGGAAAATATCAATCATTATCATACTCTAATATGTGACCAGATTAAAACAGTTTGTAAGAGATGCCTTTGTACAGAGTTTTACACAAAATCTGTTATTATTTGAATTTTAAAACTAATAAAATATCTCTAATTCTCTAAAAGGCATCAAACTGGATTTCAACCAGAAACCAGAAAACAATTAATTGTTTCGGCTTTAACATCGGCCCCCATGACAGAGTATCGTTAAAGGCTGACTCAGAGATTTCCCGATGAGGACACACTCAATTTTCAAACAAATCGTGTTTTTTACATATACATAATGCTTGTCCATATAATAATCACCGTGTGAAATAACTAAGCTCAAATCGAAGTCCTTCATATAGAAAATCACAACTTTGTTATAAAATTCCAGATCCGGAAATTTTGTTATACACGGTATCCTATGGCACTGTTATACTATGCATAAATGTTCACTGCATGAAAATCATCCGATTCATCTCAAAACTTTGGAATTAAGGATGTTAGATTACTATCTTTATTTCTGGTTGTCTATTTTTAATTTCTACACAAAAATATTATATTTCGAAATCTCTGAGTCAGACTTTAAAGTTAACGTAAACAGTGCTAAAACAAATGATACATACAACACACAATAGACAGATGGCGGCGGGGCACTCAGTCACACGGACACTCTATTTCATGACACTCATCTGCATTCGATATGGTTTAATATTTTACATTCCAGAATTTGCGGAAAGAAGAAAACTACAATATTTATCGTAGAAATTACCGATTATAATGATATTAAAGCTACAGGTAGCTTTGTTGCCTGATAGATCCCAAGCAGCATATATCACCGCAGTATTTCCAATGAAAAACGTATTACCAGAAGTGTGAGTGGAGTTGATCCAGGATACATTTCCAGAGTTATCAGTAGGTATTGGAGGTATCCAATTCACGGGGACACCAGCATTGTCGTCCGCATACTTGGTAGCATCCTCAGGACACTGCAAAACGGGTGCTTCTTCGTCTATTGTATATGCAAGCAATCAAAGCATAGCAAAAAATGTAAGGCAAATATTTCATAAGTCGCACACCCTCAACTTCTCTCTCTCTCGCTCTCTCTTTCTCTCTCTCTCTCCCTCTCTCTCTCTCTCTCTCGCTCTCTCTCTCTCTCTCTCTCGCTCTCTCTCTCTCTCTCTCGCTCTCTCTCTCTCTCTCTCTCTCTCTTTATTCTTTATTTGATTTTAGGCCTCTCTCTCTCTATTTATTCTTTATTTGGTTTTAGGCCTATCGTCCACACAATGTTTTTTGATGGTTTCTATCTCTTCAAGACCTACTGATTCAGGATCTGCATGATGCCACTGCAGCACCCTTGAGCATTTTGAAATATCCAAGATGGCCGCCAAAATGGCCGCCACGACAGATAGAAGGCCATATCTCAGCTCCCTGGGCTACTATAAAACCGCTCTTGGTGGCTTTGGCTAGGTTTAGGGATTAAGGAAGTATTTCTGTCATTATCTAACGTCTCAAATCTCTTTACATTGAAAATCCAAAATGGCCGCCAACTTGGCCGACACACAATGCGGCCACAACAACATACAAATAGTTAATCTCAGCTCCTGTAGCATTTATGAGACTGTTTTTTTGTGGTTTTGAGTAGGTTTTGAGGGCGGGCAAAAAGAAACCCTTTGACATTAAACCCTTCTGTTTATATGGAAATTTAAAAAAAAAAAGTTGATCACACTACGAGAATAACCTATAAAAGAATGATCAGGTACAATGGCCATAAAGGGAAACATGTCCAGCTGTTTTAGTATGTTAATTTTAAAACCGATTCATTGGGTGTGCGATTCACGAGCAAGGAAGACGAGGCCTTTACCCGATGTAGTCACATTGGAATGGGTGCTTTATATATAAGTTCTTAAGTGAATAATGCCAAACCTAAATATGAAATTATCTTTAAAATACATGGCTGAATAGTCAAAATTAAACGTTGAACCCCCATACTGATTACTCATTATTATTCTTCAGGTTCTCTCTTTGTACCCCACCCACTTGTCCATCTATTTTGGCATTGACCTATCCTATTACACTCACAAAAAGAGTGCAAGCCAGTGGGCCAAGAAATCTGCATTTTGCTACAGAACACGGAGGATCAGCTGTACACCCACAGTGAATCAGTTTATATACTTCAGGAGGTGCTGGTTGGAAACACATTGGTCCTGTCCAGGCAGGGTGACTATTTGGTTCGTCTTTGAGCCATCAATAGGTGCATGGATCCAAGAGGGGTGGGTCCCTAATTAACAACGCCTTTCCAAATCATACTGCAAAGGGCATGCTGACATTTTCTCTGTGAATGCTTCTGTGGTGGTGGGCAAAAAACCTTTAGTTTTGAGTCTTTTTGCCACTTTTGCCAACATGATCATATCGAAACATCGCTTGTGCTGCCTGCAACCACATACACATGTAAAGCAGCTTCTGTGCCAAGCTTATCAAGTTTTAAACCTTCAAAAAGCCACTTTACAACCTTTGATTTGACAATACCCCACATGTGAGCGACGGTATCGCAACCAGACAAGGCAAGAGCTGCGAGCATTTGTGACACTATCTCTACATGATACTTGGCAGTTGCTCCAATGTCTAACATGGTATGCTGAGAGCTGGTACCGAGGAGAAGTGAGCTTACTGTGAATGTATAAATGTAGATGAAAACATCGGTGTCATCACATTTCTTTGATGCAACTGATCCCCTGATGGGCAGCAGCTGTATGACTTTTTGGGGCATGATAAAGGGACTGTACAGAACTTTGTCAACTGCTCCCTGAAATACATCATGGGCAAATTGAGTCAAGCAGATGTGTATCTTTTACTCGACCGCTACTATGATCACATCATTAACACCAACGGACAACTTGTGCATCCTGGCGGGAGTTGCTCCACCGGACATCCGTCGTGGTGTTACGGGCATGTGGGAGCATGGCTGCCGGGTATCTGATGTGAAGCACCTAATGTCTGGACAGGGACCAGTTGCTAACCGCCTAAAATCCAGAGAGAGTTTCTTAAGCAAATCCAACCCCTTGAAACAGTCTCTAGGAGTTTGAGGGTGTCTCCTTGTGGAGAGAGTGGCTTGCTATCAACCAAGTGGTGTCTGTTGGTACTGAACCTGGTGAGCGTCTTCCGCCTAGGGCCGGGGCTGGCTCCTCGTGGGCTGCGTGGCGGTGTCTCGGCAGGTTGGAAACCAGGGACGGCTGATCTGGGGTTTCCTTTCAGAGGTGGGGCTGTCTGCAAGTGGATCGGGATGCTACCTGTGGTTGCGGAGCTGCGCCACAGACAACGGTCCATCTCTTGGTACCGGTCTGCCCAATGCTGGGGCAACAATTGCACAACAAGGACCTTGTAGAATTTAGTGAAGTAGCCAGGCATTACACGCCTCTGGCTGGATCATATATAATAATCACTGTGTTTGGACACAATAAGAAGAAGCAGCATCAGGGGTAGTACTAGAAGTGGTCGTGCTGGCTAGTAAGCAAGCAGGCGTCACCAACTCAGTCCAAATACCCCTCTGCCACCCAGTAGCGGATTTAAGAGTCAGAAGTGTCAGCAGCTGCTGACAGGGCCCCCACCTAAAATGTTGCTCTCAGGGCCCCCTTGGACACATCTGAGTCGCACTAAAGTGGGATATTGCGTTGCTCATTGAACGCCAAAAGGGCCACTTTTAATAGTTCTGCGGACAGGGCCCTTGTCCTTAAACAACCACTGTACCACCAACAGTCGACCTTTATTGTTACATTGGAACAGGTACAATTATCGGACCTTAATTTGTCAACAGCCGAAAAAAGCCTACAAGCCTCCTATACCGCAACTTACCAGACTTGTAGTGACAGGAACCAGCTTGAACCCAATGAAGACAACAAGGGGATTGTGATACAGTATACTGATCTCAAAACAAATCATGGCTGATGTTATTATACCCCAAAAGTCGCAACTGTTGCCAAATAGGCGACCAGTTGCATCAAAGTAATCTGTGATGACACCAATGTTTTCATCTTACAATTGTACTTGTGCATTCTCAATAAACTCACTTGTCAACTCTTGATGGAGGGTACCAGCTCCCAGCCTCCATGATAGACATTGGGGCCAACTGCCAAGAAGCATGCAGAGATAGCGCCACAACTGCTCACAGCTCGTGTTTTATCTGGTTGCTATACCGTAGCTTACATGGGGGATTGGCAAAGCAAATGTAGTTGGGCTGTTTTTGAAAGGCTTTAAACCTGATAAGCTTGGCACTATTGTTGCCCAGATGGATGAGTTCATTATAGATTCTACGGCATTTGTTGCAGCGTGCTATTGAAGTAAAGCCAAAGGGACAATGTCCGATGTTTGATACGATATGTGATTGTCAAAAGGGACAAAACAGACAAGTACCAACAGGGTAAAGGCCTTGCCACCAACTACAGAAGCATTTGCACAGAATGTCAAGCATGCCCAATTGCAAGTATGTACTTGGAAGGCATCATTAAATGAAAACCCACCCCTTTTGGATCCATGCACCTATGGATAGCTCAAAGACAAACCAAACAAGCCCCTTACACCCATGATAGTGCCAAGCGGATTCTACCAGCACTTCCAGAAGTACATTCACTGCGGATGTACAGCTGATCCTCTGTGAGCCGCACCAAAGTGCAGAATATTCTTCGGCCCAGCTTGCTTGCACTATTTTTGTGAGTGTAATAGGATATAGGTCCAAATAGATGGATGAACTGGGCTGCTGAGGAAAGCGGTGGAGAGATTGAAGAACTGAAGAAAAAGTGACAATTGGTGTTCATCATTTAATACTGAGTATTCAGCCATAGATTTTGAGACATTTTAAATTGAGGTTTTAGCATCATTCACTTATAAAGTCACGTTTCCAAAGTCACTTGAAACTATATTAACGGGTAAGGGTAAATCGTCTTCCTTGCTCCTTCAATCACACACATGAGTCAGGGTTTGAATTCACAGTAAGAACACAGCTTTTGAACATGTACACTTATTGGCATGCCTAACATGCCTAAGGACAAGTGCCTCTTCTTCATATTATATGTTATTCTAGTAGTATGATCAATGTCATGTTGGATTTATATAGCTATTTCAGCAACCGTTTTTATTCCTATATAAACGGAAGGCGTTCATGCAAGCTAAAGACGTAAATTACTCTTTGCCCCAAAAACCTACTCAAAACCACAAAAACCAGTCTCATAGCTGCTCCAGAAGTGGAGATATAACTTTTTGTATGTTGCAGTGAGCATTTTGGCAGCCATCTTGGATTTCAATGTAAACGAAGGATTTAAGATGTTAGATAATGAGAGAAATTATTTTATTGACCCTTAAAACCTAGCCAAAGCCACCAAGACCGACCTTATAGTAGCCCAGGGAGCTGAGATATGGCCTTCTATATGTCCTGGCGACCATCTTGGCGGCCATCTTGGATATTTCAAAATGCTCAAGGGTGCTACAGTGGCATCATGCAGATCCCGAATCAGTAAGTCTTGAAGAGATAGAAACAATCAAAAACATTGTGTGGACGGTACTCTTCGAGGTCTAACCAGAAATCTGGGTTTGGGCACTATTGAATTGCCATTTTTGTATTTGGATTTCCGCTTTGTGATTTTTATCATTATAGTGTGATTTTGTATTCGTGTCATTTCATTAAAAGTTTTCGACGATTCTATTCATGGTAAGAGGTTGTATGTTATCCAGGAAATCAACACGACTCTATGTGACGTGGATTTAGACCAAAATTTACAGGGCCCGCCTGAAGATCGATTGCAAATTATAACATTTAATCTTTTTTTATGTGAAAGAGTAACTATCGATGTACATTAATGAGCCATCTGTTGCATGGTGTGTATGCGTAAAAATAAGAGAGCGTGACTTTAAAAAAAATGTCGACTAGAATGAATTATGCTGATTTAGTGACAAAAGCACCAAAATTGTCATACAAGCAAAGACACATAGTTCACTTGATCTTGCAAATTCGTTCACATTCTTCACATAGTCAGGACAACCGTGATAATCATCAAACATTACATATACTGAATTACCTCAAATAAGTATCATTATAATTTAAATTTATTTTAAATGAATTGAAATAAAAAGGATAGGCCTACCATGGAGAGGCGATTTTCCATACCCAACTTTGGTATGGAGTCCATATATTTTATACCACAGATTGTGGTTGGGAACACAAAATGCGCACATACGCCTACTTTGTAACAATAAAGAAAATACAATAATACATGATCGATTAGAGCTGGTTTCAGGATGGAAACAAGCCCATATTATCAGGGGTTAAGTTGAGACTTTTATTCCGGTGTGAAAGTAATCATAGTCCGGCAGGTATCATAGTCCGGACTCCATAGACGACAACGGAATAATTATGTTTCGTGAAGAGTCAACTGAATCGATTGCCCTATTGTTCACCATTGTTCCCGGACTGTGAGCCCGGAGGACTATATCTCCTGCCACACCGGTTTTAAGATTATATTACTCCTTCTCTAGGGATAGGTTTTAGACTGAATTAGGGTTCCGTTTAGGGTCTGTTTTTCTTAAAAATTTGATTTTAAAGTGAAGTCGGAGGCATTTTGAAGGTATAATTCCGAGGCATATAATTCCCTTCAAGAACAAAGATAACATTTTGTTTTTGAAATCACACATTATTGCTGACATTGAAATTGGAATGATTTAATGTGTAAAACTAATATTTAAAGTTATGACCAAGTTTATATCGATGATACCATTGATTCTCACAATTTCAGCATTGACAAACAACACATAAATAGATGTTCTGGATCAAAAACAAACAATATTTTGTTATCATCAAGATTTATAAACAGCGATATTAAAGGTGCAACGAGAGATTTCACATATCAGGTGTCCCTAAAAAATCGAAAGTACTGATTTTTGCCCTGATGTAAAGCTTTCCATCAAAAATAACCCCATCTGAAAGGATTAAGCTGAGAAATGTTTCTTTGGTACAAACATTGTGAAATTTCTAATTTTGTATAGGAGCAAATACGAAATTCAGCCTGTTTTATATTGAAATATAAGCAAATTAGAATTTCCTTTTTCTCTATTTTAAGACATTTCTGTAGCCAAATACAATGTAAGAAATCTATTGAGTGTCTAATCTATATGAAATTACTATCATGACACAATATTTGGGTGCCTCAAAATCTCTCGTTGCACCTTTAACAGGAGCGGCTTCATAACTAAACCACCAATGCTCGCCAATTCCGCCCGCTCTTCAACTTGACGCGAGTTTTCAACCGCCATGGCCCGCCGGCAAACCGGTGATTGATTTCTGAAGCCACTCCATGGCTAGTATTCTGAAAGGGAGTCTAACTTCAGTCCAATGTTTAAACCAGGGTTAGTCCTACATGAGTGGACCTTTTTTCCTACCAGCATACTCTAAAAGTGTGCTGTAACAGGTGAGAAAATTCCGCATGGATGGGCCGTTTCGGTCCATCCATGAGGAGTTTGCTCACCTGTGACATTGAACTTTCACAGTATTTTGAAAAGAAAAAAGTCCACGCATGTAGGGCTAGCCCTGGTTTAAACCCAGGACTAAAGTAAGACTCCCTTTTAGAATACCAGCCCATGTCTATAAAGTATGTTTAGTTATTACGTTCCAACTAACCTTTTACGATCACGTGAAATTGACAATCAGTAACAGTCTCATTGTCAGAGTCATACACTACGTAGGTAATATTTGTGTGTCCAATAGAGAAAGCTTCTCCAGGATGGTGAGTTGACCATATCCATACGTCACCCTTCCCACCATGCACTATTGGCGCCTCCCACGTGACCATTGCGTCAGGTGATCCTTCATCGGTAGGTACTTCCATATTTGACGGGCAGGTAATATTTACACCTATTGAGATATTCAAATATATTTTCGAAAGTCGATCTTGACTCTTTTTCTAATCTTGTGAGTCATGTTTGTAAATTAATCTTTTCACATGACTTCATTCAAAATATTAAGTGACGACAATATCGAGTCATCCCTTTAATTAAGACTCGAATGTTGTAATCACAAAAACGTGGCAAAAGGCATCAAGTCATTGAGTCAATATTTCCTGGGAATATTTCCTTTGTTACATATCCTTTGTTTTTACCCGCAAGGCGCTTTAATGTTTCCTTCAAATGTGTATAGGATTACAAGATAGAGTAAACCTATTTCAATAAAAAAAAACACCCGTTCACTTGACAAATCGCTACAGATTTGGGTGCTAATTTTGCTAAAAATACTAAATTGATACCGATTAAAGTAAGATAGCAGCCATTGGATTCGGATTTAATTGCTGTTAAAATATAACATTACTCATATAAAGAAGCCTATAGTACACATTTAAACAATGAGAACCTGCTTACAAATTTTAAAATTCCATAGCTCATTCATTCAAGCTGGTAGCACATTAAAATACCGGGACATTGAGAATTAGCTTCAAATGGCAGTATTTTAAAATGCCCGTAGTGTATTACCTTCGATAATTCAATGTCAACAAAGTATTCCATGAAACAGTGTTTTCAGATAGGTCTGAAGTTCAACATTCAACATTTTACCTAAAATAATGCGAAACTATAGCCTCACACATAAGATATAGGGGGTCCAAAATAACAAAAAGAGAGGGTTATGATTTGAATTCGACACAACAACAACAAAACTTTATGCGTGGCATATTCCAACATTTTGCGAGTGTGATCTAGATATCTACCGTTAAATCCTTGGATCAGATCATGCAGGAAAAATAGGAGCCATTACAGATGTTATATTGATAATGATTTCTTCAAAAGTAATATGGGCAACTAACCTTTCACGATTACATGAAACTGACAATCAGTAACAGTTTCATTGTTAGGATCATACACTACGTAGGTAATATTTGTGTGTCCAATAAAGAAAGTTTCTCCAGGATGGTGAGTTGACCATATCCATACGTCACCCTTCCCACCATGCACTATTGGCGCCTCCCACGTGACCACTGCGTCAGGTGATCCTTCATCGGTAAGTACTTCCATACTTGATGGGCAAGTAATATTTACACCTATGTTCAAATATATTTCAAAAGTAACGTCATTTCAGTCATTTGGAACCTCAACACAATACTACGCAAAGAATATATGTGTTTGTATGTATGTGTTTGTAATTTCCACAACAAAATGGCGGGAAATTCAAGTAACTCCAACTTCGCTTTCAATTTGATTCATTAGAAATTGCTAAGCGAGTAAGCAATTCGATCTTCACGCACTTTCCTAGTCTTGTGAGACAACTGTGTTTGTAAGTGAGTCGCTTCATATTTACTCATTCATATATATTTTTGAGACCATTTCGAGTCATCTTACGATGTGGTAAACTGTATCAAGTTATTCAGCCAATATTTTCTGTATAACATATCTTCTGTTTTTACCCGCAAGGTGCTTCAATTTTTTATAGGATTTTATGATATAGTAATCTCAAATCGACGGCAAATCACCCCTTCACTTGACAAAGAAATCGTCGCAGATGGGAGTGCTAATTTTGCTAAAAACAGTAAATTGTAACCAATTAATTTTATTTGTAAGATGATAAGTAAACTTAAAGAAAGGTATCAGCATTTTGATTCCAATTTCACCAATGGCTGTCGCTATACAAAATTCAAATTGAAGTACAACATTCGTAGCGCATTCATTCAAATTGAAATACCGGTAATTGAAAATTATCTTGAGACTGCAGTAGTTTCAAAATGCCCGTTGTGTATAAGCTTAGTTACCTTCAATATCAACAAAGAAAGAACATGATACAGTGTTTTCAGATAGGTCTGAAGTCCAACATTCAACATGTGTTACGCCGATGGGAAACAGGAAGTCTTCTTTGTGACTGCATGCAACATCATTCGTATATCCAGAGTTATCGGTAGAATTAGGAAAGTTGAAGTCGACTACTGGAATCTCCGATGGTTCTGTGTATTTTGTTATGTTATCCTGACATTGAATAAGTGGTTTCTCACGATCTGAAAAATTAAAATTAAATCCATGACCCAGTCACAGACATATCTTTGACTGTCATTTCAAAGTTTGAATTGAATTCGTTACTAATAAATTATAATGGATTATAATAAATAAGAATCATACTTATTATAAGAATACCTAAAATAATACGAAACTATATCCTCACATATAAGGTACAACTCTCATGTCTAGAATAATATAATGATGATTTGCATTCTGCACAACAACAAGATTTATGCGCGGTGTGTTGCAGAATTTGCGAGCTTTTTAATCATAGCAGGGGCATATAGGTATTTACAGAGATGATAATCAGAGGCCACCGAAAATGGGTTCTATGGAAGCAATAGCACCGACGATGTTAACGTAAAAGAATTAGGGCTATTCTCCCTTAAACATGTTAAGCAGCGGGAGATGTAAGGTACAAAGCTTCCTTTTGGAGAATAAGGGTTTTGTTTCCTTAGGCCGTCATCATTACATGACCTCTCTCTATATTAATGCCTATTTTCTCTATTTTCCTCTTCCAAAACAGCTGGTGGTTTAAGAGCCAATTTTTTTCAGGTTGACACACTCATGGACAAACGCCATCTCACCGAGTTTTCTTAAACTTTGTGAGGTAAAAGACAAGTGTCACAATGTACGAATTATGACATTTAAAAATTTCCGCAGCAATTTGTCTGTTTCCATGGTACAGCCCTTTCTTGTTTTTTTTGCTGATTACGGTCAAGGATACCCAAATTACTGATTTCATTACAAAAACCAGACAATTTTGAAACATAAATGTACAATCAAGACGGTAAGAATAGTTTTATTAACAAACTGACTTCATTGATAAATACCTTCATGTTTACACAACACTAACTGTCATGAAATTTAAACAAGTCGGGGTTGCCAGCTTCATATGCTGTTGCCACTTAAATAACAGCCACATTCCGATATAATGAAAAAAATCACAAATTTTAATGGGCAAGGTAAAATCCCATTTCTTCCTTTCTCCAAAATGGGTGATTATTTTTTTTTATTTTATTTTGTGATGTATGACATCAGACTTAAACGCCCTTCAATTTGATTGAAAAAAATTTGTGGGCAAAGTACGCGTTTACTTGTCACGTGACCAGAAATCAAGGGGATTTATGATAAGGCGTTTTGGCATATTTTCGAGGTATATTTAGCTATAAAACATAACATTACATTAGTGTCTAATAATATATTTTTGGGCTCTAAAAGCAATGGAATACTTTTTACAATCTATCTGTCTGCTGTGTCTTTCTGTATGGTGTGTCTGTCCTGTCTGTCCCACTTGCGAAAACTATTCCTTTTGCCAAACGTTTTGGGCTTTATTGCATCAAAAACTGTCAGAAGAACCACTAACCCAGGCCCATATGGTTGTGTTTCACAGATTTGGGTCAAAGGTCACATATAGGGACAATTAAAGGGGCATTCTTGAAAATTTATAATTCCTTCTTGTGCCACCAATAAATTGCTATAGCCACCAAACCTAGGACATTATCGGGTGTACAACAGATTTATGTCAATGATTACCTTATTGTTCAAGCGATCAGAAGAATTGCTGACCCAAGGCCCATATGGGATGTTCAGATTTGGGTCAAAGGTCATTGGGCCAATTAAAGTGGGTATTTCGTGCTTGAAATTTTATCATTTTTAAGTTGTCCGATGCATTCGGAAAGACCTTACGGGTGGCTGGGTGCAGATTCGTGCGTGTGTGTGTGTGTGTGTGATTTAAGTTTTTTTTGGTTGACACTTTCAACTTTTACTTTTAATGGAGTGATAGATCAAGTCTAAGGCTTAGGTGTGGTTATACATTGAGACAAGGGCCTTATGTGGGGTAAAAGAGGAGGACGGTCGACGGTCGTTCAGGGGTCACTTGAGGCATTATATTGCTCTTGTATACACCTTTTGGTTGGCATTTTTTCACTTACTGTAGCGTTTTAGTGGCAGTACTGATTCATTCAGACTTGCTATGCTTATACATGGAGACATGGGTCTTATGTGGGTAACACAATGTGAGGGTCATTGTCATTGGTCAGTCAGAGGTTACTTAGGGTCATTACATCCTCTCTGGTCTCTGACCACAAATCGGACGAACCTATTGGAACTAACTGTCTCTATTTTTTCTCTTGTTGCCAAATGCTTGTGAAAATCGTTCGGAAGAGCATGGCCTGACCCAAGGCCCATATGAGTGTACACACAGTTCACATGTGCCGATTAAGGGCCATTCTTTGAATATTTATAAATATCCTTCTTGTGCTACAAATCAATTGATATAATCACCGGACTTGGTCAGAAGAACCGTTGACCACAAGCCCATATTAATGACCTGCTGAGGGCTACAGCACCACGGGTGCGCTTGTTGAAGGAATGCCTTCTGACAAATTGGACAATATTGTAGATATGGGTACTTCCATAAATAAGGGGACCCACGTTGTGACATGCTTATTTTGGCCCTAAAATTAGTTAATCATCTTTTGTGGTTGATAATTACATTGAGACATGTTTTTATTGAGAAAGTCCCTTCAACTTGGGAATACAAGCAAATACACAGAACTAAATTCCAGAAGGCAGTAAAGCAATCAACATACTGGTTTAGAGGGCAAAATGGTGTTTCCCTTGTGTAACAGGGGACACCAAAAAATGCAAAGTTCCCCGATTTTTAGGCACCCTAGACCAAGTTAAATATATTTTTGTTTATTTCAGAAAGAGTTGTCATAATGCAGTCAGGTAACCATTCAGCTAAATAAATTCCTTTTTTTAGAAGAATGTAATACCAGAACAATGATTTTATCAATATCTTCGTGTAAACTGGGGGACACGCAATGTTTATTTTCCATTATTTTTTTCAAAGTGTGCTTTGAATTGGTCACTTTTTATTAGATAGTTGTAATAGGAACCAACAATAGATATAAAAGAATTTTTAGCAAATAAGCATACTAATAAGATAGAAAATGGAAGCAATGGTATGTCACTTTCAACATTTTTGGGGGACACCAAAGTCAAACGCAAAATATAATAATGGCCATATTTTCAAAATTGTGTTTACTTTTGCTATTTATTCACTTCTGAACATGCAAAAACTATGGAAGGCTATCAGAAACAACAACTCGCATTTGGAAAGTAATATGTTATGCACTCAAAGTCAGTGTTTCCTATGTCACTGATTTTGGGACACCACACTTACACACGGGTAACTCACTTTTATAGATTTCCTTAGATCCTACTAACATCATCTTTTGAATGATTCTGATTTTTTATTTTCAAAACAGTTTGTTATCTATCATTTATAGTCCGGTACAAATATTTTACCCCACTTCAGGCTGTAGTCTCAAGATTTAACATGAATTAAAAATGTCACAAATTTTTGGCCTACAAAGTGATAATTTTTACTTTTTTTCCCAGCACATTTTAACTATATCATCCTTTGCTGTGGAAATTAATTTTAATTTCTAATCATTGGCACGTCACAGGGAAATTAGTATCTTAAACTAAATTTAACATCAGGCTTGTGCTTCCTTAGTTATGGTCTGATGAAGTCAGAAAGGCTTGGTAATTGTTACGGGTATTCCCAAGATTGACATCGAAATCTACTGAGTAATATCTCTATAGTTTTGTGCAGTGACGAGCACGAGGAACACATCAGTTCGGTCTGTGCCAAAACGAAGTGAGTGGCAGATAGAAGGGATTCTGGGAGTGACCCTGGGTCATGGCTGTACCATTTTCCTTTGTATTCGGTTTGGTATTTTGGCAATTCCATTTCTCTAGAACCGGTATGCATATGTTTCAGTCAACATTGGAAAGGTACTCAAGACCTCAGTTATATGAGATTTACAAACAGAATTGGTTTTTTCTAATATAACAAGATTTGCTATGGTAATCTCTCTTAAACTATTTGAATCTTTATAATGAAAAGTGGTTTACATGGGTAAATGACATGTCACCTAATTCATATCTTCTAATTCAGATTTGTTTGGAGAAATCTGCATATTTATGGCATTTCTTTTTTTATCTCAGTAGACGTCAAAAAAAAACCCCCGCACAATCTGTTTTACTGTATTTATAGTACTGACGTATAAGAAACTGTGGGAAATCAGCTATGAAACATGTTGTTAGAAATCAACAGGACTATTGGTATATTTTTAAAGTTATAGGAACATGTCAAAAAGACAGAAGTCACAAAAAGTCAGAAGTTCAGTGATTCATTGTGACGATTTCCGATGGCAGCGTATATAAGAGGCAACGCGCAGTGAGCGACCTCGGGCCGGAGTTGGGCACGTTATTATTCAATTAATTATTTAATTATTATAGTATTATGATGTTCCTACTTGTCCAAATGACCCTTTAAATTGGACTGGAGCATTGGTCATAATTTTTGAAACACATGAAAAACAATTGGGTGTAAATGATAAATTATCTAGGAATACTACTTTAATTGGCCACATGGAACACTTCCCAAATCTGAACATCCCATATGGGCCTTGGTGAGCCTTCTTCTGATCGCTTGAACAATAAGGTAATCAATGAAATAATCCTGTGTACTCCTATAATGCGCTAGGTTTGGTGAACATAGCAATTTCTTTGTGGCACAAGAAGAATTTATACCATTTAAAATGCCCTTTATTGGCCATGTGACCGTTTGAACCCAAATCTTGAACACCCATATGGGCCTTGTTAGTGGTTTCTTCTGACAATTTTTGCTGCATCGCCCCAAAACGTTGGCAAAAAAACAAAAAAAAAGTGAAAAAAAAATATTTTCGCAAGTGTGAACAGACATACAGACACACAGACCGACAGATACACAGACATCCACAGACAGACTGAGACAGACAGATAGATTGTAAAAATGTACTCCATCTGCTTTTTAGAGCCCAAAAATAATTATTAGACCTAATGTAATGTTTTTATAGCTAAATAATACCCTAAAATATGCCAAAATGCATTATCACAAATCCCCTGAATTCTGTGTCACTGACAAGTAACCATACTTGCCCACCATTTTTTTTTCAATCAAATTGAAGGGCGGTAAGATTCAACATTACAATGCACAAATAAAATAAAAAAATAATCACCCATTTGGGAGAAATGGGGATTTTACCTTGCCCCTAAAATTGTGAGTTTTTTCATCTATCGTGAAATGCCGTATTTTCAATGTGGCACACGCATAAAGCTGGCACCCCCGACTCGTTTAAATTACTGACAGTTAGTGTAAACATAGAAGGTATTTAATATCCATGAAGTCCAGTTTAATAAAAAATATCTACCGTCTTGATGTACCATTTTGTTTGAATGCTTTTTTTAGTATGAATTAGCTAATTTTGGGTAATCGCTAGACCCCGTAAATCAGAAAAAACAAGAGAAGGGTCCGTTACCATGACCACAGACAAATTGCTGAATTTTTTAAAGTCATAATTAACTTACATTGGGACCAAATGTCTTTTATACCTCACAAGTTTAAGAAAAATCGATGAGATGTCGTGTCCATAGGAGTTCATCAACCTAGAAAAATTGGCTCTTATATCGGCGGCTGAATGCAAGACCACCGAGTGCATTTTGAGACTATTTTACAGGAAGCACATTTTCTGTGTTCTCTATTGGCTTCTATATGCAGTTGTGTCCCATAATTATAGCAGGTAATGCAATCTAGATGTATTTGTATGGTATAAAATAATGTTCACCTGTGATAAACAACTGCCATATTTATTTATACAAATAAGAGAAACGTAAGTGAATCAGTATATCCTTGTTCAGGCAAGACAACGGTAAGTGTCACTTACGTGGGTTGGTCTTGCAATGAACGCCTTTTCATTTTAAGGCAAGACCAACGTAAGTGCCGCTTACTTTGAATCTTGCACTTAAAGGTGTTTTAAGTTGTCTTTCATTAAGCGGAAAAAGCGCAATGCCACTACGTATCTTGGTTTAAATTAAAAACTTTTTTTTACATAATCTTCACACATAGTTTAATAAATTCTGGGCGCGAGTACCTCCTCTTTCAAAAATCATCACCAAAAACGTCTAGTTTCGACAAAAAAAAATGTCACTACTGGTTGGGCTTTAAATTAGCCTATGAATGTAAAAAAGAGCATTCTTTGGAGCTAAGGGGTTCCGTGGGGAAAGTAGTGTGAGCATGATATTGTTCCTTAGGTCTGTCATCTTGTGAGATTAAATAGATGTCCTTCCTCTATATTAATGCATATTTGCTAATTTTTACTACCAAAATTTAACCTTTATCTTTGAAAGCTGAAAGGCTTCACTTAGTGATAAATCAATTCCGCACCCACACTATTCCGGTATGATTTACCATTAAAACCTGTGACATCAAACAACAGCTTCCCCGTATCACCCACCACTTTTCATCTTCTATCGACAAGGTACATCCACTACCGTTGTTCCAATGTGAATGCTCACCCGAATCGTAGTTTGATGTGACGTTAAATAGTCCTGTTGTAGCGTTGACTCTGACATCTGGCCACACGACAACTGCAGTAGGCATCCGGTGTCAGTCGTTTGGGTCACATCATCTGGGCAATTGATATTCAACTGTTACAAATCGAAGACTATGAAATCTTTTACTATTATAAATTTATACAGGGTACAGACTGGTTAACCACCTTTGGCTAACCTAGTACTGTAATTTTTGTCCTCGAAAATTCATAGAACTTATAACAAAAACACAATCCTTGTGTATCTCTATTTTTAAATAATGTAGAATATAATGGGGTTTGGGTGATATCAGGACGCTCCCTAATATAATCTTAATATTTTGTTCTTTACACCCTCACGCTTATTTTTTTTTTTAAAAGTGCCGGACACCTTTAAATTTTTCATTATCTTTGTGCAGGTTCCAGCAACTTCTGCAACTTATATTCAACAATAATGCTTCACACATCGTTAATAATAGCTAATGACCCACTTAGTTCCCTGAAACAAGGCACCATTTCGTTTAAAGTCTGAAAGTTGCCGAACACTTATAGCACTATCATTAATCAAATTACGCACTCATGAAGGAATGGTTCACTCGACCCCCGTTTCAATAAAAAAACAAAGCGTTATCGTAATTAGTTACTTGAGGATGTAGGAAAACGAACAATTTTTGCGATTTTCAATATAATTTGTGTCATAGTAACTCTTTGTTTCAACAAATTGCGGATGTAGGAAGCACTTTCGCATTACAGAAATACCATGAAATTGTAATCAATTAGTGCAACTCAAGCATAATAGCATGTTTTACGAGCGCCCCAATTTTCACCTTTGTATAAGACTTCTGACACAGTTTGTGTTGGTATTGTCTAGTAAACGCTGTACCTGTGAATGATAATGTTTCACCCAGTGTGCATGCGGCCCATAAAAAAAGTGATTTTGTACTTCGATGTCGTGCCTCCCCGATCCCCGATCCTAATTCCATGGCAGTGCTTGGAATAGCACAATCTCACGAAATGATTCCTAACTCATTACACGAATAAACTGAACAGCTAATGGATGAGCTACACATGTAACCTGGAGCTATTTCTCGGCTAAGTACACAGTCGATTGGGATTGACGTTCTTCATATAATCCGCTCAGGCCCGAATTTCACCTTTTCTCTGTTTCTCTTCATGCTATCCATACTGAAGAGCGACATCACCTGTAATCGTCGCACGAGGAAAAAAAAAAAAGAAAAAGAAGCTTTACCATTCCCATGATCACTGCACAAAAACTACCTTGACATGTTTTTCGATAAGTATTTTGATCCCGATAATTTTGAAGTTTTCAAATTTAATCCTACTGTCTTGCTTTTTTTATTTAACACCTTGCTTGTAAAATGCCGTTTGTAAAAATTGCTGAGATAGAACGCCGGCTAAAGACGCAAACCCCCAAACCAAAAAAATAATAAATAAAATTGACAATGTCTAAAAGATAAATTGTAACAAGCATAATACAAATACAACAAGTCATCATTTAATGCACCATCATTAATTGAGCCGGGATTAAAAATCCGCTTCCATTAGTGCAAAGCTGTACTTGATATCAGTACCAAACTTAATGTCCATACGACCTTTCATTTTTGACTCACGTTCGTTCGAAATTTCAAAAATCCCGATTTATATAATTTTGAGATGTTGAGCGAAACATTTATTTGGTGAAATTTGTTTGTTACATTACTGAGTCACCAGAATATAAATAAACATAAATGTTCTGATTGTATGCGACTGATGCGACTCCCCTACTTTGAGTAAATTGATTATAAAATGAGAACGAAAAGTCCTTCTGAATTCAAACAATGATCAATCAAAAGCTGTGAGTACGCAATTTTCTAAAATGCTATGATCGCATTTGGCTAGAAGATGCCCATTTTAAAAGTTGCAACCAGACCCGTACGCAGGGGAAGGGGTGGATGAGGTTTATTGAATTAGATTCTTTCAGAATTCATAGTTCAAACGTCTAAATTACGGAGAGCATGTTGCACCTGCAGCAACACCACTTTTAATATTCTAGATGTTTCTGCACATTACAAAACAGAAAACAACAATTTCAGGCTAAAATCTGGGACCAGCAATACTAGGTATACCTAGACTTGCCTAATTTTTGTTTATTTTGCCACTTGCCTTCTTCAAACTTGCAATCCACTTCTTTCGTCTGGTTAACACCGTCGGGTACTGTACACGTGATTTGTGTAAAGCTGTGGTCAAGCGCATGTCCAAAAGACCAACTACTTCCGACACCATAAACAAATGCAACGAATTTTGCGTCATTCAACGTATGGGTGATATAGTTAATGCCAGAGGTGTCAAGTTTCCGTCTAGCTGCGCATTGATTACCTTCTCTGAGAATATCAATCCAGTCCTTAGAGTCAAATTCCTTACCGTTAAATAACGAGCCATTTAATTGGTCGCAACGTATAATGAGGTTAACATAACTATCGGTTATAGAGGGTTCCATGTCAAAAGTTGCGAATGATATTGAGTTGATATATTGTTCTTCGGGTGGAATCACCATCATTAGAGGATCGCCATATTTACGATCAGTTGAAAATCCTTTTGCAAACTGAACCACCAAAACAGGTTTACTGGAGGTTATTATAGTGACATGGTCGCTGTCTGTAATATCCTTCGTATAATGAAATCCTGCATCCAGTTTGAAATTCTCTTCAGGGTATATTGTAACATTGGTATCATCCCTAACAGCAACAATGCGATAAACATACCCTGATTCTCGGCCGGCAAATGGGGCAATAGTAAACTGTCGACCAAGCCGGTCTACTGGAGGCATAAATGACACAATGTGATCACAGTCGGAATCACCTGTCGGGATTTCTGTACATTCTCCACCTGAAATGACACTAACTGGAGAATCTGACAAAATCCGAAGTCCTGTAGTATCAAAGTCAAACTCCAGTTGAACAGATTGGTATGACGAAAGTACGAGTTCTATCTCTTTGTCGCTTAATTTACGGCACACAAAGTTGCTTGCAAAATTGACATCATTAAATGTAATTTCTTGAGAAATAACAATAACATTAGTTTGAGCTGCACTGCCAGCAATAATCATGATTTCAGCAGGATAGTCTTTTCGAGCTTCCACTAGAGGTTCATAATTTGCAATAAAAAATTCATTTCCTGATGCGGTTTCAAACGGGATTATGGGAAAAGAGGCAAGACTATATGGAGTTTGAGATATGGCGGTGACAAAGATATCGCGATCTGCAGTAATAAAAATTGTACCATTCTGTAGGTTATGATTTTTATCGGCTTCAACTTCGTCTGGAGCCTCTATGGATTTCATCTTGTTTGAATCCAATGCGACCTGTTCAGACCACGATATACCGGGTGCAGCGATGCTGATGTTGGTAATGTCTGGATTGGTGGAATAGAGCTGGATATTCATGGACTTTTCACTATCCGGAGGACCTTCATTAGTTGGGAAGCAAAACACGAAGTGTTTCCCCGCTAAAGTTTTACTATGTAAAGAATTCTGTGCCGATGTATCTGTTTTGAAAAATAAAAAGAAGAAAATAAACAACATCAACAACTATAAACAACCAGTACATTTTAATTTCGCGATACGTAATTTATGTCCCCCACTGGATTTCTAAATAAGAAATATTTTTTGATTACAAGAAATCATGAATCTGCATATAAATACATAATTTGGTCTCATTTAACCTCTATATGACCTTCACCTGAAATGTATCAACTAGCCCAAGGATTAATTCTCGTTTGGAAGCAACATGTTATTAAACATACTACAACCAAACACAAATATTTTCGGGAAATACTTTTGACTATTTCTATCCGACAACTAACAATTTTGATTGTGTATTGCATGGTAATTCAATCAAAAAGACTGTAATTGTCAACCTTAAAGCAATAACATCCACATTTTTTAAGAGCGCCCCCATTTCCGATAGCTAGCGGGATTAGTTGGATCTTTTCCGTCTTTAGAAAATGCCATTACAATTGTGCTTTCCCCTCCAGATATTTGGGAACCCGTGGGAAATAAGCATCAATTGTAGAGCTCAGAGCCATTGCTTTTGCAACTTTCTATAATAATGACCTCTCTCCATAACTTCATTTCTGCATTCAACTTATTTTCTTGAAAATAGGAAATATAACAGTCGATCTGTTCTCGTTTGTTTTGTTCGTCCTGTCTATTCATTTTTTGTCGTTATTAATCGTACAACTTGTCATTTGTCCTGTTTTCTTGTTGCTTATAAATAGTGTCCACTGTAAATATTTTGCCCACGGTTGGGACCAGTTTCCTCCCCACATGTTCTAGCTTATACAAGTTCAATTATTATTAATAATACAGTTTAATCAATTTACATGACTTTTGTATTTTTATATTATTTAATAGAGTGCCTGGTAAATGTTCGTGCATACACCGTATGCTTGTAACCTTTTAATTCAAGCGCACTGCACTCTACGCTATGCATTTATCAGTGGCCCTCATCTCAAGTTTTCGCCATTATTGCTTATCTTGCATAATATATATTGTATATATATGTTTGTATATTTGATATTGAGATGAAAATACTGTAATTTTTTGATTGATTGATGTGAGTTTTCCAGCTTCTCATGTTGAAGATTGATGTCATCATGTCAAAGCCTACTGCTTTTTCTCCTGTTTGGAAGTTTAAGGATACCGGTTTCAGACCGGTAAAGGGGCCGAGTGAAACAAGGTCGCCACTACACTGTCTTAATGGTCCTAGTTTGATCTTCATGGCTTCTGCTTCACTTGCCATTTAAAGCATTGGTGGGTGACATGGGTGTAACATTTGGCTGCTGTGGAGGCTCGGTTGGTCCCCTCGGCAGCTTTCGGATGGTAGACCATGCTTTATTGCCGTTATGAGTCATATCGGTGATTTCGATAAGGACGGCATTTTGTGATCTGCTCCTTTGAGATCCTCTCCGACATTTCCTCACCTTTCGCAGTTGTTTTTAGCTGCGAAAGGATCAGTTTCAAACATGAATGGTGTAACTCTTGATATTAATTTTTACACAGTCCCTAAAACATGCTGGATATATTTTCCGTCCTCACAGTCTCTGGGTAGCTAATCTCCGAGCAGTCTTGTTCACTAGTTGTGCAAATTTTTCATAGTTATAGGTCTTGGGCAATCCTCTTCATGTTCTGATCCGATCACCATTGAATATTGCCCGTCTGCTTCCATAGTTTAAAGCGTCGCTTCAAGACCTTTGTTTGGTCCAACTGCCGCGTTTGACTTGGATCCCTCTATGGTCGATGTTGACGTAAGTGGAACAGGATCAGGACAATTTGCTCACGAAGGTTTAGAGATGTTTCTGCTAACAATATCTAGATCAGGGTTATAACGTCTCTTCCAACGGGCGCTATAAAATGATGACGGCACATTCGGTCGTAATTTAAAGGAGACCCAATGTTGACATCCTACCCAGATCTCGACGTTTTTGTCCCACTTGGGTTACTATTGGGTAATGTGGAAAGCACCAATGAAGAATCGGGTTTAAGGTGGAATTCCCGAGGTTGAACTGCGGGTGCTTGAAATCTACTGATTGAGTTTTAAACTGATGTGACTATGACAGACTGAGCTCAATGGTGAGGATTTCTATATTGTGTCAGCAGACTTGAGTTTGCTTCTACGACCGCGCTGTTCTCACATCATGCACTTTCATACTGTCGGGGTGGTCCTCTCATGCAGGACCGTCCTGGTCGCGTCCTGTATAGGGAATTTTATTGACTGAAAATAGGTTTCTTTGAGTGCTCTTGTGAACTGTCCCTCAGTAACATCATGCCATGTTTGTTTGATTACTCAAGCAGAGCATCGTTTCTTTTGTTAAGAGTGCAGTGCTCAGGTTTTCAATTCCACATACTTCCAGCCATTGTGTTTGGGTATTTCTATAGAAGCCTTTCATATGCGAAATTTCTTAGTGCAGCTGGCTATAGCTGGTCTTGCCATGTGGTAAGGTTAGCTCACTCATGATTTGAACCTCGCTGAGGAGGGACAGGAGACGCTGAGGTCCAATCCTGTTTTGCGTTTGAAGCTTAGGCGTAGGAGAAATATGGCATTTTAAAATTGGTTGCATGTATCTCAGTGATGGAAGGTGAAAACTCTCAAGGTGGAGATGGTTAATTTATGTTGCTGCTACCAATCTGTGAGGGGAAATGCCGTCAGTTCGCCTGTTGGGAAACTTGGCGCCTGTCATAAGTCACCAGATATGGAAATTCGAGTCAGTTCAATTTTCTTTATAAAGGGTATCTTATGATTTTACTTCATTTTTGGGGTATTTCCAAATCTTACTTAATATTTTGCTTATTTAAATTTGATATTTGGGCATTATGAAAATTATTCATTTTAGTGATTGTTTTGGAGAATAATTTAAGTTTGGGAGTTTTAGAAAGTGGAGTTTAAAGAATGCCTTGTATCTTCTATTAAAAGTATGGTTTGGATTTAATTTAAAGAATTGGGAATGTTATCCTATTTAAGAATTTGATATTTTGGTGACAAAGAATTTTTGACAAAGAGGTGTGATGTAATAAGATTTTAAATTCAGTTTGTATAACTTAAATGTTTCAAATATATAACAATAACTATGGAATTTGGCATATTTCCATTAGTACTCCATTTCATATTAAAATTATGGATCAAGTGTACAGTATATTATTATTATAGTTTATTTATCCAAAATTTCAGCCATCCACGGAAACATCCGCGCTTCAAGTTCACCTACCAGAATGATGCTGCGGTTTTGATTTTGGTTGTCGTCTAGTCTGCACACTTATTGATCCAGTTTCTGTGAACTTTTATTGGACTGTATGTACTTTTAAAAATCTACATTGGATATGCTATACTGAGTTGGACTCGATCACTTGTGAAAACTGTTCTGGTTAATGTTCTGATACCAACACTCATTATGTGCACAACTAAATTTAGTAACTGCAGCACACTCATAGTAAGTTAATATTTGCATCAGTGTGGCGAATTGTTTAAAGTGCTGAAATATTTATTTGGCTGAAGCTGATTTTTTGAGTAATGGTTTCCCAGAATGTATAGATTAACAATCATCAGTCTTGGATTTGAAATATGGGTCCATTGCAAAATTCGAATTTTTGGGACGTGGTCAAAATTATAAGTGCAAAAGGTTTGCAAACCTTATCTATTATTATATATATATCTAATATATTATTACATATATTAAATATATAACATATATATACTATATAATATATATTATATATACGTCGGCTGAACATGGCAAGACCAAACCTAAGTGATCCACTTTTTGTCGAAATTGATTTTTGGTGCATTTTGAAAGAGGAGATATTCGCGCATAATTTTAACTATGTGTGAAGATATGTAAGTGATTAAAAAAGTTGTAATTAGAAAAAGAAGATAACGTATGTGCAATTCACCTTTACGCTTAAAGCAAGACCAACGTAAGTAAGTGGCACTTACGTTGGTCTTGCATTAAACATATTCGGCCCTTTTCAGTGCAAGAAGACCAACGTAAGTGGTACTTACGTTGGTCTTGCATTAAACTTTTGTTTCGGTGCAAGACCAACGTTACGTTGGTCTTGCATTAAACATTTTTTTCTTGCACTAACTAGAATACTGATTTCACTTACGTTCTCTTCTTTTAAATAAATATTTAATTACTTTGTCATGTAGAAAGGTAGTTCATTTATATTATCCAATACTTTTCCTATTGTTATACCTGCTATAATTATGGACACCCCACCTATAGAATCTCAATAGTAAACACAAAAATGTTCTTCCTGCAAAATGAGTCAAATCTGCATTACGTTGGTCTTGCATTCAGCCGACGAGAGCCTATAATATATATATACTATATAATATATATATTCTATATATATAATATAATATATATATATATTATAGATATATATATATATATATAATATATTAGGCAAGAAATTGATTACTGGACGACCCAAGATAAGCTATTTGCGTAAAATAAATAGTTGACCAAGAAATAGCAAATAAGGCATGTGTCCAATCTCTTGCATTGCTTAGTATCTGTTGGTTTATTATTTATTTAGGCCAAGGCTTATTCTTGTGTTGTGACAGGGGTTCTATGTTTTCAAATTGAAAAAAAACACAATGGCTACAGCTAAATGAGATTATATCATGATAGGAAAGTGTAAACTTTCAGCTTCATTGCTTTTTTTTTGTTAGAGGTAAAATGGGACCATTCCGTTCAAATTATGCTCGATTTTGAAGCAAAGCACGTCTTCGCACGTGTGATTGATGCATTTTTGTATTACATTTGTATGTAAAAGTGCTCACCCGGTGTTTTTTAAGCAAAATATAATTTTATAATTATTATAATCATAATAAAATAATAACAATATTGATAGTAGCGACTAATGCAGAGGCCTCTAGGCGATTACATAGAAAGGAGCAATATACAAAAATATCAATACGACAATACAAAATAGATAAAATTCTAATGTTTAAAACAACCAATGTAGACATCAATTATAACACAATTTCAAAAAAAGTAACAATTTGAAGTGAATTCAAAAATATATCTATTGTGACTAACCGATAGAGAGAAAGAAAAGACACCCAGTTGCCTCCCATACTAAGAACATATGGGGATACACTGAATCGTCAAGTGTGTGATCTTGTGGTAGTACCCCACAGCGACCTCGGTTAAGTCTTGATCTTTCCTGGATTCAGATTGCCTCAACCCCTTACCTAGCTGATGAAAACAACTATCCTAGGCAAACCGGATTGATGAGGTAGAGAATAAAGAAAAAGAAGGAAAAAAAAAAAATCACAGAATTAGAATTAGTGATGGAACTGAATCAGAAACAGGAAACGTATAAGGAGCCAAATGTTTGTAAATAGGAAGTTCAGGACGTGACTTGAAAATAGTTGCGGACTAGCTAAGCGGATACTGTTAGGGAGTTTGTTCCACAATGTGCTGCTGCGTAAGCAAAAAATCTACCACCATAGAACTTTGTTGATGATTTGGCCGATTTTACTCAGCTGGAGCAAGAAGATGCTCTTAAAGGTTCTCGGTGGTGAATAACAGCTGGATGAGCTCAAGAGATTATAGGCAGGTGACATTATGTGGAGGGGCTTTATAGGTGAGAAGTAGAATCTTAAAAAATGCACCCTTGTTTACTTGGAAGCCAATGTAGTTGGAAAAGAGAGTGGGTGTGTGTTGATATGGTTTCTAGTCGCACCCCCGGGATTTAAGGACAAGACGGGGCAGCTGCATTTTGAACTCGCTGACACCTGGTCAATTCGCTTTCTGGAAGGCCATAGAGCAAGGAATTGCAGGAATCCAGCCTAGATGCAACAAAGGCGTGGACCAAACTGATGGTAGATTTTTCATCAAGGTATGACACATATTCAAGCTTTTTCAAAATTAATTTATTAAACATTAAATAAATCATTATGACATCAAACCAACTCGAAATTTTCAGCTCGTCAGAATTCTTATGTATTTCTTTATTATCACTCTCCTGGTTGCCAAAGGCAACCATATCAAAAATCCGGCCTCATGGTTTTCTGCGCACTATAGTCATGCACTTTATACCCAAGTATGGTGTAAATGCAAGTTACCGTTAAGCAGTTACATTTGTTCCCGTGTTTAGCCAATCAGAGGCCCTGTTCAGTTACCATGGAAACAAGATCAAAATAATCCCCTTTTTTTCAAAACTTTTCAACATGGGCTACAATTTGATATACGACATGTATATGTAATCCATTGGTAAAGTCAAGAGAATTGTAATCAAAATCGGGGCAAAAACCTAGACCCTCCCCTTAAAATCACTCGTGGAAACTTCCATGTGAAATCAGATAAATCGGGAAGAAAATTCTCTATTTCCAGCATTTTTTATTGAAAAACAGTCAAACTCGATTACCATTAATCGAAATGTCACCTCTAAACACGCAATTTACAAGGTAAAAAAAAAAAACATACCCCAATTTTTTTTTTTTTTAATTTCCCGATGAGGGCGCACAAATTTTTGTACATCGCCTGATCTCGAAAAACGACATAAATATTAACTATAGGAGCGG
Organism: Ophioderma brevispina; assembly: GCA_023653785.1. Lineage (NCBI taxonomy): Eukaryota > Metazoa > Echinodermata > Ophiuroidea > Amphilepidida > Ophiodermatidae > Ophioderma > Ophioderma brevispina. The sequence continues at coordinate 36,714 of JAMKCH010067182.1, forward strand.
TTTGTAAAAACAAGCAGGTACCATTCAAATACCAGGTGTGTTCCTAGGTGTAAGATATTCATGAGTTAAGACTAGAGTAAAGACTTTTACGGAATAAAGCTGTACAATACTTGTAATCCTTACATGCAGGATACCAGAATACAATCCCCCTCCCAACAATGTTCGTGGATTTTGTAAGGGATACTTTGGAATTCAGGAAGGCCGATTCTAAAAAGAGACATTGAAGCATCAGCAATCATACTATACAGCTTTCGACCAAGCATGTTTTTCCTTTTCAAGGAATTTTCTTGTTAGATCACACATTACGGTCAGAAACTCGTTGTGATTTTTTATAAAGTTGGAATACACCAACGCGCTTGAACAACAACAAAACCCCAAACCACCCCCCCACCCACCACAAACCAATACTTGAGCGCGGCCCTGTTGGCCGGGTTATGTGCCAGTTTGTTACCAACAACCTACACCCCTGCCTCTGCACTACAGGCCCAACATAGAAAACGTCACCAAATTGACCATTATTTGACTGATTTGTCCCAGGCCAAGCGTGGCAGGTAAAAGAATTATTATGGTCATTACAGTGCAAGAAACAAGCCCCAGAGCCAGCGGGGCAGGCAAAAGGAAGCGGACAACAAGCCGAAGCAAAGAAAGGCAGTCAGGGAAATGTGCCAATTTTGGTGCCCCGTGAAGCCAGTTTTTTGGCACAAATAGAGAACACTTTCCTAAATGAATTTGCTGTAACTTCAGTGATTTTTTTTTTTGTGGCAATACTTCAGTTATGTAACGACAACACAAGATCTGAAACACGCTAAAACTTAGAGAATTGTTTAGTTTATCTTAACAAACCCCCAAATTATACGTGGACTCACAGTTTTTCTTGTTACTGACACTTCGTGAGGGATTTTAGTGTGTACGATTGCTGGTAAATGTGTTGGCAACTTCAACGTTAAAATTTTAAGATGGCGATATGACCTGGAGAAGACAGTACGTAAAGGCCTGTCGATCAAATGCCACCTTTTGCGCAAGTTTCGACATACCACCCTCGCCTTTTTTGGTTCCGACGATATTCCGCTACATTTCTGTAGGTTAGTTTTGCATGTAAAATTGTATTTACCTCACTGATATACAGTGGTCACAACACCGGCTTTCATGAGATCAGTCATGAAGCAGACATGTAATTGTGACGTCATGGCTCGCTGAGTCGGCTTTATTTTCTCGCTGAGCAGGGTGCTCTATTTATTTCAAGCTCGTTGGGAATAACCTCATTAGCCCAGGAAGGCAGTGCAATTATCACGTTAACCATGTTATAATTACGTATTACCATTTGCGACATGGTGCACAGTCTACTAAGTCATTATTTTGACTATGGTTACTGTCGTCATCATATGAGACAACATGATCATAGTTAACAAAAGATCTTTAAACTATACTAATTTCATATGGTGATTATTTGTTTGAGTCCATATAATCGTACAGTCTGACATCTTGAAGTGTTTGTCTGGTCAAGTGGTTGGTTCCGTGAATATGGTATATAGGCTGATCAATAAACAACTTCGACTTAGACCTCCTGTGATGTCGCCACATATTTATTTATCCAGGTGCAACCTAAAATAATTTATAACTGAGCTTGCAGGATTGTAGAATGGAGTGCCGTCACACCGTACAAATACAATGAGCCTCGACTACTTTCCGTTCAAAAATCAACAAGAATGTAGGCCTCGCAAGGATTTTTGTAAAAATTTAGCACTGCAGGTACACACTGAATGAACCAAGAAAGCTATTTTCACCATACACTCATGTCAATTACGATGTAATTCATAAATACATTGACTCCAGCAAATAATACCGCTATGATATTCAGTACATAACGTTCGAATTCAAAAGGGCAAAGCACTTATGATCTTTTTATCTGAAACAAAACTATTGTTATTGCCAGTGCAGTTGAAAAGATTACAGGTGTTATCACAACCCAGTTTAGATTGAGCTGTCCTCTTCCACGAAGATGAAACCAAAAGTCATGAAAGAAATGTTGGTGGCAAGCCGTGACTAACATCTTTGTGCAGGACCAAGACCCATTTAATTTATTGCTGAACCTCATTTATATTCAATCACGACGTTTTTAGAAAAAAACAAAACAACAAAACTTAAAAGGTGCAACGACCTATATGGCAAAACGTCCGTGCAATATGATACTGTTGAATTTACGGGATTATCAGTACTTTTAAATCTCATCCACGATAGGTACCAGTTACTGTTATTTCATATAGGTCGTGAATACCAATAATGTTCTGATTTCTTCTAAAAAAACGCAGTAAATTGAATAGAAAAATGTGTACACAGCAATTTAGAGGATATGATCTGACCGAAGATAGTTAGTCACATCGGCGAAAAACTTTTCTTTCACGAATTTTTGTTCTAAAGAGAATCACCTTAAAATGATAATTCCAATGTATGAGATGAATCGGATTTTTCGTTTTATGTAGTAAACATAATAATAGAGTATAACAGAATGGGACTCAGAAATGTTGTATATATATGTAGATAAATAAAAGTTCCCATGTCATTATCTCAATTGGGAATCGTGTTAACAGATGATTGATGTCATCAGTCTTATCAATATGTCTGCCACAAAATTGTGTTCTTGACCCAAATTCCTCATGGGAAACTCAGGCAAAATTGGCCTAAATCGGTTTCGGTTATCAAATGTATTTCATTTACATGTCTCTTCTCCACGGGGTTTTCCCAGATGGACTCAAGAAACTCCTGCTTCTCACCCATAATCAATCCTATCATTATAAGAAAGGTCTCTCGATGCGATATGTTAAAAAATTACGACCGCGGCAAAATACCCTTCCTATCTAAATTCATTGAGAAACCCCTGCTTTCAAATGCATTAGTATAAAACATATGGAAAAACACAAGCTTGGTGAAGAGATCGGTTCATCTATCGACCCCATCACAGTACCGAAAACTGCAATGCTGGCATGGCACAAATAGTCAGCAATCCCTCATAAACCAACGCGGTTTGTGTGTTCTTTGAACTCTTAGATTTTTCAGCCGCATTTCGACACCGTGACTACGGTTGTTTTGGTTAATTGGATGGAAAATGAAGTTGGTCTTAAAGGAACTGCACTGGAGTGGTACAAATCTTCACTCGGCTTTGGCCTTACACAGGGCTCCGTCGTTGGCCCGGGTTACTTTAAAATATACACTATTCCGATTGGTCGTATCATTAGAAATGTATGCTGATGGCATTCAGTTGTTTCTGGACTTCATTCCATCTGATTTAAATTCCATTGACTGAACCGGCTCTCTAAAGACTCTCCGTCTGCATCCGTGGAAATAACTTTGATGACATTGAACATGCAAACTGAATGTTCCAAATTGCCATATCATCTCGTAATAAGTGAAAGCTGCCTGATGGAATCTACCTCCAAATTGAATCCATCAAACCATGTGAATACCGTGCGGAATTTGGACGTTGTATTTGACTGTAATTTCTCTATGTCACCACATATTACAAGTCTTTGCACCAACTTACCTTACCACCTTCGTAACATCAATCGAATGAAGACGCGTCCTTGATAGTCAAACGTGACATCACATTGTTCGATCACTCTCTCTCTCCAGACAGGCTCAGACTCTATTAGCTAACGCAGTTCTTATTGACCACAAATGCATCTAATATTGCTCGCCTATACAAAAAATTCAAAACTGGGCCGCAAAAATATTTTCAGTGCCAAGAAACGTGACTATGCCCCACTATTATTGCAAACTCATTGGCTTACTGTAAAAACAAGATCACTAATCATGGTTACTGTTTACAAATGCCTTAACGATCTCAGTGCATCTTAACTGGCTTCCATTCTGTCACTTTATTCTCCTGCTCGCACTGGTCTACGATCATCATCTGATACTACTAGGCATAAAGAACACAGAATCTTGCCACGCAATCTTGCATCTGCTGCTGATAAATTATTTGCCTTTGCTGCACCACGTCAGTGGAACTCTATGGTTAATGAAACAATCCCGCATCAGTTCATCTCTTCAGGTTTTCAAGAAAAGCCTCAAAACCTACCTTTTCACGCAATAAATCTATTTTTCAAATTTGCTGTTCATTTTATAATTATGCTTGTAATGTTACATTTTTGCATCATCACACCGGCTGTGGTCTGTATGTAAAAGCGGGCCCCTTGTTGATGTATGTATGTTTAGTCGTGAAGAATATGTTAATAATTTTGTGAAAAAATAGCTCGATCTAAATCGGGGTGGCGATAATACCTAAAATATTTTCAACTGCATGGGCAGTAACAATGGCCTGAACTCTAGATATAAAGTAATCTGCAGTGCCCTGTACTCTACTTCCCCGGGTGGCATAACAGCGCTATTGCTTGCTGTAATAATGAACTGTATAAAGTCGCACACATCCACTCAAAACGCTCATAGCGCATAAGCAGGACGCGACATTAAACATGATCAAATCAATAGCAATTTTCATAAGATGGGTTTTGAGCACAGCCGTGATGACCTCATAGATGAACACACAATGTGATAGGGGAGTGAGTTTCCAAAGGCGAGGAGCAGCCACACTGAGGCATCTATTCACCCCATGACCTAGATAACTTTGGCTCACCAAAAGGTTTTGAATGGCATTACATTCAGTGGTGTACGAGGTGTTTCACACCAGCATTGCACGATATCTGAGTAGGAGTTTGTATTGATTCCAGGCAGCCAGTTTAATCATAACAGAGGGAAGTTATGGTCTGAAGGCTGTGGTGCGTGTATAAGACGGGCAGCATATTCGGTTTGCAGCTGAGGCGATGGAATCTGTTGTCCTTGAGAGTCCAAAAAGGAAAGATCTTTCCCAGTCTAAACACGAGCTTACAAAAGCATGGACCAATTGGTTCCGAGCTGGTTACGCGAATGTACGGAGTTTTGCCCCAGAGTTCTAATTTGAAAGGACGCTATTAGTTATAGTAGTCAATTGTAAAGTGCTCAGGTCAATTGACCGTAACTGTGGATCTTTTGTAATCTTACTTGTTATCCTGATTGATTATTGATTGATTTATTATTGATTAATCTGTCCATATCTTACTGCTGTTTTGTGTGGTCTTACGTTTTATTGTGTATCATTTATGGCAATTCAACTGCTTTATATCCTATTCCAAGTTGTAAAATGTTAGTGGCATAGACTGATCTCTTGTAAAAAATTGTAAACACTATATCCTAAAACAAATGTACCAATTTAAACGCCAAACAACTAAAAACTTAAAGGCTGATTCAGAGATTTTTCAAAAGAAAAAGTATATTTTTTGTGTAGTAATTACAAATAGTCATCTAGAACTAGAGACAGTAACCTAACAATATCAATTCCAAGTATACGATGAATCGGATTTTTTTCCGTTTTTTCATGCAGTAAACATTTATAGGATACCGCGTATAACAAAATTCCGGATCCGGAATTTTATAACAAAGTTGGTGATTTTCTATATGAATGACTTCGATTTGAGCTTAGTTATTTCACACAGTGATTATTAGATGGACAAGAATTATGTATATGCCAAAAACACGATTTGTTGAAAAAATGAGTCGCCTCATCGGGAATCTCTGAGTCAGCCTTTAAAACACAATCAGGATATTGCACGAAGATGTAGTGTACCTGCAATGTTACCTGATTAAACCAGTGATGATAAAGAAAACTTTAAGTTGATAAAAAGTTACACACATGTCTAACCTTAAAATCTGATAAAACCAATGTATTCCTGGTGGGGGAATGATTGATATTAATTTGCAGAATATGATAAGTTGATCTTCAATCCATTAAGGTACCAGAAACGATATTAAATAAACTAAGTAAAGAAAAGGTCGATGATTTGAAACCCTAAACCCTCAGTGCCCCAGTATGTAATACACCTGATCAGTTTAGAAATAGAAAATATGAAATGAGTATAATGAACGGTTTATATAGAAGTCTTAAATAAAAAATCTTTAAACAAAGTTAAGAGGGTACAAACAACAAATCATAACTTTACTTTATTGGTCGTTCCGCCACCACAAAGGTATTCACTAAGACCTGGAATAATTTAGAATACACTAACAGGACAGACAGCGAAAAAGGTGGTGTATGCCTCTACATATCTAATGAAAAGCAAATACAAAGTAAGAAAGGACCCTTTGTAAATCAACTCCAAATATGAATCTTGGCTTGTTAAAACTGTAACGCATTAATTAATGGGGAAAAAATTGTCGATGTCTTATATAGAGTGCATACCAATATGATAATTTCATTAAGGCTAGTGATCCAATACTTGGAAAAATGACTAGTGATGAAAATAACATTTTATATATTAGGTAATTTTAATAGATTGATTTAGGCAAACACACACATAGTCTAGTGGGTTAGCAGGGGTTCGTGCCCCACTCCCCCGAAATAAACTTCTAATCAAGTCATCTATAATCAGAAAAAATGCGTTAGAAAGATATCTTCGCTATGTTAAAAAAAAATCAAAAAAAAAGTGTCCCACGTATCATTTTATGCAAATAGGCAAATTAGATCGCCATTACAGAAAAAAAAAATTACATTTTCGATTATCTCAGCCCCAATTATGTGATAAAGTAAACAAAGGGGGGACTGGGCCTATGTTTCGAGGTTCAAAGATCAAGATGGAACCACGTTTGAAAATGACCAGATCTTCCATGATGACATACTATGCAAATTAGGGTCGCCATTAGCTAAAACTGCCAGATTGGGATATCTTGTCCAATATTCCACATACTCGCCCACATAAGATGACGAGACTTGTTTGATTGTCGAGCGATAAATTTAAAGGTACTCATAATTTATGTTCATGTGTCACTAACATGTTCACCTGGAAATACTAAGACTATGCAAGTTAGGGCCTAAAGTCGAGAGTCTCGGTTTGGGAGGTAATTGTAAGAACCTTGTTGGTCAAAGTAAATTCTGACTTGACACACTATACATAATATCTAGGGTGATGGGACTCCGTTTTGCTGGAGGTAAAACCAATCCAGATCTAGATATACTTGTAACATTTCTTTTAAATTCAAGGTAATGCAGTGATACAAGACTAATTCGAGACTAAGGATACTGTGTTGTTATCATGCCGAAAGAAACGTTGAAAGGACAGAACTTCTCAGTCTTCAATGAGACTCTCTGCCAACATGCAAGTGTGATTGATATCCATATTGTATCGTGTGGTAGTTTTACACCCTCAGTAATTTAAGGAAATGCAGCGAGAAAAAAATTACTTTTAACACCAGTTAAGCATTTTCTTTTTAATCAATGTTGGACATGTTGTAATCAAGCAAAAAGAAAAACGTCAGGAAAACGTGAAGAAAAAGGTTCTTCGGTCTTCGGCGCATCCGTCATGTGCTATCCATATTGAGCATAAAAATCAAGGAGGCAAAATAGAACGACTATGTTCGTATGCCAGCTCCAACCAAGAAAGAAAGAATTTGTTACAGTCTTGTAGGTACATGGATTCAGATCTCAGAGTGAGATCTTGCGTTTTATCTTTCAAATTGTTACCCTTGCGTTTGTGTGTGTGTGTGGGTTGCTCTTGTAAGTATGTGTGTGTGTGTGTGTTGAGATGAATGAAAAAGAAAACTATCCCCCGCTCTGAGAACCGTGGAAACGCTACAGAAGGACCCAAAGAAAGACCCTATCGCCTGTACAAAGGTAGATCCCACAAAAGGATGCAATTGCTTGTGGAAGAACTGTTTCGAAAGCTATTGCACAAGCTTACACTCCTGGAAACAGGGACATGTGTCAAGGTGTTGCTATCCTTCGTCGCGATATTTGCAGGGCTTCAATGGTCCATAGACCTCGAGTTATGATTTCTGGGTGGGGAATAAGTCCCAGTTGCAGAGATGTAGGCTCCTAATACAGGCCGGGCATCTTGCATTGCTGCCAATTAAACCGGATAAAAAAAGGCCATACAAAAATATTCTTGCATATGGTAGTATATTCTCAAAAAATGTTATGTGAATCATGAGCCATCAGGAAACTTGGGCCAATGCGCGTGGATTGAAATGGTGGGGGATAATTTCTGGTGTTGTTGACTTTCTAAGCTAAGTACCCGCAAACTTATCTTACCCCGGCCGAATTATTGTCTTATGGCTTTCGACTCGTTGCCTTCCTTGATCTGATCCGCAGCATGTTGACAATGTTGTTTGTAACATGGACAATAGTAGAGATTTATTCAAGTTATCCATTTTCAAGCGGAATATGATATTGTATCTATCATAATTGAGGTCTTGTGAGGCCTCTGTTTGAAGGGCATGGGGCAGAGCTGTTTTTAACTCAAACAAAAAATCATAAAACTGTTCAAGAGTGGCCAAACCGGTGCAGATTCATGGTCGAGATGCGTGACTTTGGAAACATAATATCTGAGACGGATTTAACATTGTACCTCTGGCACTGCACGGTAAAGGTATTATTGCCCATAGATGTTTAAACTGTACGCTTATCTCTAAAGTCCTCTATACAAAGCCTTGTATCAATGCAAGGAACCGGATATGGTCATCAGGGTATGACATTTCTCAGATGCCAGCTCCTGTCGTCGACTCTGACCCGTTAGAGGCCACGGAGGGTCTATGGACTCATCGAAAACCTGCTGAATATTACGAAGGAGAGAGACATCTTGACACTCGATTAAAGTTGAAACAAAGAACCATTTGGGGCCCATGACTCCATTTGTCTTCCAAGAGGAGTGAACTTGCGGTTGCTTGTGGGACACGCCTTTAATTTCTACTTTGTCACGGAAAATTAAATTCTGGTTGCCGGCTGGGAAGAGGGTTTCCACCGGAAGACAATTACGAGGGGGGTGGGGCACGACGATGTCTCTGTGAAGAGATCTACCAGCAGGACGATGATATTCAACTAGTTTCAAGATCAGGGTGTTTGCTGATCACAGTTATGTATCGGATCACAGACTCATTAGGCATGCGAGTATGGGGACTTATATGATTGTTGGAGTCATCATTTGAAGCTGTCCAATCTTCTATCCTGCAGTTCCTTTAAATTACTGAGGGTGTAAAATACTACGATTGCTAATGCTTTTTAAAAGTATTTAATGAGTACAGATTTGTAAGTCTAAATGTGATAATCTGTTTTGGGATGATATTAGAAACAAATTGGCCAAGTAAATTTCTCCTGTTAGTTCCTTTAAATATAATGAGGGTTTAAAACTACCGTGATACAATATGGGAGAGGCAAATATTTTTTTCACACTTGCATGTTGGCAGAGAGTCATTGGAGACTGTCAGGTTCTGTTCTTCACGTTGCTTTTCGGCATGGTGATAGGCAAAACAGTATCTTAGTCTCGCATCAGTCGTGTTTGTTGAATCATTCCATACCTTGAATTAAGAGAAATGTTTAAACATATTATGTATAGAAGTCTAATTTACGAGTACCTTTTAAAGTAGTCTCGACCTAAAAACCATCCCCCCCCCCCTTAGGTCTCGTCATATTATGTGGGCAGGTATGTGGAATAGTGGCCATGATATGGCCACACCAATATGGATTTTTAGCTAATGGCGACCCTACTTTGCCATATTATGGTCATCATGTGGACCATTCTGGTAATTTTCAAAATGGTTCCATCTTGATCTTTTACCCTCAAAACATAAGTCCAGTCACCTATTTGTTAATTTATCAAAAGTATGGTTGAGATTATCGAAAATTTTATTTTAGTAATGGCGACCCCTAATTTGCAAAGTAGTCATCAGGGGACATCTGGTAATTTCAAAATGGACCTATCTTGATCTGTGGGACCATCCGAAACAATAGGTCCAGGTACTCATTTGTTCATTTATCAACAGTAAGTATTGGCGAGTATATCGAAAATTGTATTGTTCTGTAATGGCTGATAGAATGCATTTAAATTTGCAGGAAAAATGATACGTGGGACACTTTTTGATTTTTGAACATGAAGCTAATCGTTTTTCTACGCAATTTTTTCTGATATAGGGACATTGATAGAAGTTTATTTCAGGGGGGTGCACGAACAGTGCCCATTCTAACCACGAGACTAAACAAGCCAACTCATCGAACTTATTAGATTTTATTTTTCTATCCATTTTATGCCGTGGCATCATTTAACCCGACCAGAATAACAGACCAAGTGGAACTATTATCGATAATATTCTAACAAATGATATAATGCTATCAAATCAACTATATTAATAACCGATATTAGCGATCATCTTCCCAAACTTAATAACAACTACTCTGGGGTAAGGGAAAAGGTCAACAAATAAAAACATATTATTCAAGACTAGGCAAAGGTATCTGCGATAAATGGTCGATAGATAATATGAATGTAGACGAAGACTATGATAGATTATCAAGATATTTGCGAGTTACTTGATGAATGTTACCATTACAAAAATACTATGACATGAACAGGAAAAAAAAAACCAATTTCCCCATGGAAAACAAAGAGAATTGTAAAAAGACAACCAAAAAGAATAAAAATGATAAAGGAGTATTTTAATGCCCGAGTGAAGACAAATTACTGTGGTTTGAAAACTTTTAGAAATTGCCATAAATCTCATATACGTAAATCAAAACGTCAGTATTATTCCGAAAAAAGCCATACAAGAAAATAGATGATAAAAACATGGTCAACTATTAATGATATTATTGGACGTTATAAAATATCACGAATATTCAAAGGAAATTTTTAAATAAATTTTGCTGTTTTTTAATAAAAAAAAAGTACCGATTCCCTCAAAAATGCAAAATAATTCAACGATTTTTTTTTTAAAAGATCCAAACCTTGCTTCTCAAATTCGGAATTAATGTAAAATATTTATGATACTTGATATATGACACCAATAGTAAGAATGAATATCATTTTAACATAATAAAGTTTTTTCGACAAAAAAACAAGTCCAGCTCACGACAACATAAGCAATAATTACAGGTGTAACAAAGATAGCAAAGGAGATTGCACACCATAAACTACAAATTAACTTATCAATATCAGGAACTGTTCCCGAAAAATCTAAATATTGCAAAAGTTATCTACATTTATAAAAAAGACGATCCGAAGGTACTCGACGTATCGACCCATATCAGTATTGCCATGTTTCTTCCAAAAATATAGAAAGAACCTTGTAATTATCAAGTGTATGAATCACGTAAATAAATAATCATTTTTAAATGACATCAATTTGTTTCCCAGATCTAATCGTTCAACATACATATCTATTGTTGAACTATGGATAAATGTTGTTAATGCGGTTGAAAGAGGTGAAACCACATATTGGTATCTTTTTTCTGGACTTGTCAAAAGCGTTTGATAACTATCATCAACGATATTTTACTTCACAAACTTTGTATATGGCTTTATGAGGGATGCGTTTATTGACCTGGTTCAAAAGCTAACCATAGACATAGAAATGTTTATTATGCATGATGGAATCAGACATAAAAAATATACACTGTTGCGTGTCCCACAAGGTTCAATACTCGGCCCTTCTTTTTCTTATTTATATGTTAACGATATTGCCAATACATCCTCAATATTGGAATTCATAACATTTGCTGATGACACAACTATTTAACTCTAACTATTAAATAAAATAGACTTAATTACTAATTAGTTTATATGAAATTACAATTGGTTTACAAGCCAACAAAGTGTCTGTACACGCAAGCAAACAAATTATATGATTTGGGAACCCGTCAAAAACAAATTGTAATTATCTGATAAATTTAATATATTTTAGATGAATAAAGCTTGGCCGAGTTGACAAAACAAAGTTTCTGGGTGTGTTGATAGATGAAAACCTGCATGGAAATATCATATTGAAGCTATAGCGAAGGTATTTCAAGAATTTGGTATGCTCACCAATGAAACACTTCCTACCCGAACGAATACTTCGATCCCTCTATTGTCATTAATTTCTCCCTATCTAAATTGATCGTATAATTGCTTGGGAATATCTACTACTTCGATAAAATTGTCAAAAACGTTCCTAAGAACAACACCAAATAGTCCTTCAATCCTTCTGGACCTTTGTTTCTGCCAACACAAATTGTTAAATGTATGATATGTATAATCTAAAATTGGGTGCATTTATGTACAACACTACACAATATGCTACCGAATGTATTTGACACAGTCTTCAAAACGAGCAATCATTCATGACCTCACACACATTTGCCAACATTATAACTTGACTAAGAATAAACTCCTTTGCATCAAAAACTTTTTATCTGCTGGACCTATTATTGGAATTCATTGGGATAATATATTAATTTTGAAATGCTGTGGTACACTTCCGAAATCAATACATAAAAATTAGCTTAATTTTGAATTATGATATTTTTCCTCCTCTTTTGTTGGGACCATGGATGTGTGTGTGGCTTGTCATGTGTGATTTGTTATAGGTATTGTATAATTATGATCTGTTTATGCAACTTTTGATTTTTTTTTTCTGTTTAAGTTTAAAGGGGAGGTCCGTTCTGGCCTTTTTGTTTTCATTTCACCGTGTTGTATTGTTTTGTTCCTTTTTAACTCTGTATTATTTATGCATGGGAATAAAGATTACGATTTATAGAAGATCTGTGCGAATTCATAGTCCATTGAAAGCAGTCTATGATAACACCAAGGTCACGAACCTGATTGACTGGGTGGCAATGGATGAGTTACCAATCGTATATGCAAGTTGTGAGTTTTGTTGGTTTTTCCTGTTTGAACTATTAAAATGACTTCTGTCTTGTTATTTTTTCTGTTTGAGGTAGTTGTTTTCTCATCCATTTTTACCGAATGGCCTAATGCATGCTTCGAATTGAATGAAGGAATCATGCGCGGGGGGCCTCGTGTGATTCATCAAATGAAATGTAGATTTGCGTGTCATTGCAAGCAATGTGATATTGAAGTCATAACTTGGTTATGATAATTTTGTTTGATGGGAAGGGGAACTTAAAAGTGACAAAGGATCAGGATTCTCTGTCATGATGCTTTCTTGGCTTGGCGGTTCCAGAAAGTTTTGATTCCCTCGTAGATAATGACCGATCGTTAACAAACACCATGTTAGGCGCCTTATTTGGAATTCAGCTCTGTTCAGCCATGTAGGTAGCAATCCGTATGTTTCTGACTACACCAAATGTTATCAAATAAACAGATACACTTCAGGTTTCGAAAAGGGAAAAAAATTAATTATAAAATTGGGAATCAAATATCTTACCATGATAAAACAGCATCGTCACAATCAGAAGCGTAAAGTTTTTCCAGAATTTGGTTACGATCATGTCAACGGTATACTCTGCTTTAAACTTTGTTAAAATAATGTTGGTCAAATCTTCGGGGCATTTTTAAATATTCAAACATAATGAATGAAACTGTGGGCTCAGTCCTTAATAATAACAACTTTTGAATGTTTAATGAGGCATAATTTACGAATTTGCCATAACTGTTCATTGCGGCATTTTGCATGACGCTTTCATACAGCGAAAGCTATCAAGGTCTAGGTGAGTTTGTTGACCTTCTACTTTTTGAAAAATCCAACTATGAAAGGCATTCCGACGCATGATGGTCGCTTTGTATATTAATTTCCATCAACCAGCAGTCCAAAGTAGTCATTAAAATCGTATAATTATAAATGTGTTCGTAAATGCCCCACAGAGTGTAAACATCCAACTTGCTTTCTAAAAAGTTAAGCGATTGTCGTATGATTTATTTTCATTTTTTCGAATATTTCTATGGTAGGCTACCCTTAAAGCGGGATGGAGTTGGCATTAAGCTGTTTTTGTACTTAGTTAAATACTCAACTACCGTTTGGATATCATATTGTCCTATTTTGCCAATGTGTTTGACGTGATGCAATCCTGTACTTAAATTATTTCCTGCGGTAGCTCTATGACACCATATGACTTGCAAAAGAGTCTGCAACAAATGATTTGATGGTTTTACATTGGTGGGTAGGGTCTAAACCTGCTTTCCTTAACTCATTCTCATATAAATATCTTGACATAATCTTGTTAAAACATGCTTGTTATCTATTGTGTGGTGTAATAATACACATAGGTGTGTGTAGACCATAATAAAATGAATCATTTTTACATGTTTTAAACCTTTAAATTTCTGTCACAATTTTTTTAATTTTCTTAGAGGATGAATTTATTCATTTGTAGAAAAATAAAAATATGATGCGTACTCTGACAAAGTGAACCCGACATGGCTATCTGGTTTTATAAAAAGTCATGTGTTGGGGTTATCTTTGTAATTTGAATACACACAATGAGGACATCGCGTTGCGTTATTAAACCGTGTCATACCATGCAGATACGGTCGGATTTTTTTAGGGCAGGAACCCGTATCGTACCTACATGAGACACAGCCGCAGCGCTCCCTCCCAATCCCCCGTACTAATTCGCATCTAGTTTTGGGTATCATCAGGCCATCCGGCGGTAGGGCTGCTGGTGGCAAGTTCCCATCCCCGAGAACCGAACTATATAATACGGGTATAACAGAAGATTCAGACTGAAATATTAAAACCGGACTTCGCCGGATCCGTCGATCGTCCACTCAAGCGTCAAGCAAAAAGTGCACAGAACACCGATTGGTCGCCAGGATCTGTGGATCGTCCAATCAGCGTCAATCACGAAGTTCACATACACTGTTGGCTCCGCCTTTTTCTGACAGACTTCGTAGGATCCTAGAGCAACAGAGATTTCTCACGTCAAAGCTGCGATCCGTAAATGGACCAGCACCAGTAACTCGAGAGTAACTGCTTATCCAATCATCGACAAATTAACTAATAAAGTTCGCTAATTGTTAAAAAAAGGGGAAGGAACGGAATGTTTCTCGCTAGGATCCAGTAGATAAACAAACGGAACAGCGAATGATTTTTCTCATATACGAGCTGTACTATTTCACAATGGAAGCTGCAAAATTACACAACGATCTTGGAGAGAAAGACATTTCACGGCGAGATTCCCAACCGCGACCCCTACTTTGACGGTTTAAAATATCTCAAATCTAGGCTGGAATGTCTTGAACCCCATGAATGGCTAAGTTTGGTAAATACGGAGAAGAATTTTGAGGAGACGCAGAGGCCAAGAGAAACTCAAAGCCGATCCTCTTGACTGAACTAAGTAAAGGTAAGGTTAATGCTCTTGAGACTGCCTGATTTGACGCAAGCCCCGCCGTAAAAAGTGGTCCTGCTTAGTTTGATGCAGGGGAATCTATCAGCTCTCGCCATGACTTTTCGTCAGGAGCAACGCCGGTGTCGCGGTCTTAGAAGCGACAGTGAACATTACCTAACTACAGAGTCAACGGCAGACATCACAACTCCTCCGCCCCCACCGCCAAGAGTGACTTCTCCGAGTGCAACCCCACATGCACGTGAGCAGTACAGCACAACAAGATATACTTATAGCGTTATACGGACGCCAAACGGCTCTTTCACACAGAGCCACCATTCTTCCAAAGAGAGAATAAGAGTGTCACAAATTATACAATATAGAACACAATTCCCCTTGAGATGACTTACCCCATGAATCTCGCCTAATATTCATAATATTAAAGGGCAGTCTGTGGTCAACGGCTCTTTTCAGATCCCCCTTAATCTTCTCTTATAGAAGTGATTCTATGGCAATAACACGCATTATAACCCCTCACACTAGATTCGCTCAATATAGGAATTATATTCAGTAATTATTAAGATAACCAACATGCATAAATCTCAAAGAAATGTATATAGATTTTACATGCAAAGTCTTCTCTTTATTATGATATGTTTAGGCCCGGGCAAATACTGAATTTACAAGCCCAGAATCCGACATTTAGATCCGTACATGCTTATTGCCTGCGGGCCTATCTAAATTGGATCTAGAGCTTAGTTCGGTTCTCGGGGATGGGAACTTGCCACCAGCAGCCCTACCGCGGCCCTGACTGGCTTGATTGATACCCAAACTAGATGCGAATGGTACGGGGGGTTTTTGACGGGCGCGATGCGCTGTGGTCTCATTGCAGGTACGATACGGGTTCCTGCCCTAGGAAAATCTGACGTATCATGCATGGTTACACGTAATATACGCACAGCGCTGTCCTCTTGTGTGTATTCAAATTACAAGATAACCACAACACATTGAATTATAAAACAGAATTGATGTAGGGTTCATCTTGTTCAGAGTACCGCATCATATTATGTTTAAAAATGAAATCAAATTCATCACGAAAATGAAATGTGACATAAATGTAAAGGTTTAAAACATGTAAAAATGATCTTATTATGGATTTTTTTTTTTGGTCTACACACTACTATGGTTTATACACAAAACAATAGATAACAAGCAGGTTTAACAAGATTATGTCATGATTATTTATATGAGATGCGGTAAAGGAAAGCAGGTTAGACCAGTACCACAATATTTTTTAATAATACACTGGCCCATATTGACCTTGCAAAAGAGTCTGCACAAATGATTTGATGGTTTCTGGGCAACATTGACTTGCTGACTGATTCCAGATCTTGATTGATGTCATGTTGTCACCTTGGCATTTCGAGATAAGGAAGGTGGTAAAGTTAGCAGGGGAAAATTTTGTAAATGTATCCACACAGGATCAAAAGTGTATAGACATGTTCATCTAGTTCTAAGATAACAAGTGTTGTTTCCTATAGCCAACTTTTGTATTTGCACGACAGACCAACAAAACTGTTCAGGTCATCATGGGGTAAACAATTATATTGATACGGTTGTTCAATTGTTCGTATGAGAATGTAATAAGGGAAATATACATGTACTTTATGTTAATGCAGCTCAAAGATATCTACCAGAGGCCTGAGTGCTGAGCCTGATACCCCATAGACCCTGTAGCGTTATACTATAGACCCTGTAGGACTTACTACTAGTTCCCCCATCATTATAATCCCAATGTCCCCCAGCTGTCAACACAATATACCATGACATGTAATTTGTATATACTATCATAAGCCTGAAGAATTTGAGGTCATTTTGAGAGAAATCTGTGCATTGTAATTTTTTTACCCCAGCTTGCTTGATACATTTTAAGCCTACTGTATTAAATTTCCGTAGATAGTGCAAACTAACCTTTTTTGATCCTTAGAACCAGATGGACATGTTCCTACTTATACCCTCTTTAAAACCTATGAAACGTTTAAAAGTTTACCCCTGTTATTTCCCGCTCATATCTCAAAGTGCTCAAGGATGCAAAATTGCAACATCAAATCAAGATTTGGAATCAGCAAGTCCATTGGTGTCGATAAACCATCAAAACATTTCGTTCAGACTCTCTTTTGCAAGTTATATTCAAGGTCTATGGTTTTATCGCTGGACTGGAAAGACTATATCAAAATTAAAATGAATAGCGAAATGTGAGCGGTAATTTTGGCATCAATCAAAGTTTTTTGCTGTTTAAGTCAGAGGCGTAGCCAGGAGGGACACGTGCCCCCTCCGACAATGATGTTCCGTTGGTAAATTACGGACGTACGACGGGCGGTCCCCGTACATTTTGTTCCTGAAAACTGTGTTTTGAGGGGTGATGCAAGCCTGATTTACAACCGGCAAGCTGTATAACAGTTTGTCAATACATGCATGTTGGCAGGTGGGCGGCCCCCCCACCCCCCTTAGATTTTCACAAAATTTATGAAAAACATTGGTTTTTTTTTTGCGCAAAAATGAGGGTTTTTTTACCAAAATGAGTTCATTTTGTGCTGTTTCGCCCCCCTATGAAGTTTCGCGCTCCTCCTATGATTTTAACCCTGTCCGCCGCCCCTGAAACATGACTAAGTTCTTTGATTTGATGTTGGATGGTTATCATGGACAGAATGGGGGTCATTTTTTTAATCAATCACACGTCTACGTTCCTCTTCTAGCTGTGAATGAGCCCTCTTATTGGTGGGATTAAAACACTCAAGGAAGATTATAACCTGTCGATCAGACATGAAACCGTCAATCTAGTGGGTCTAAATTTGGTTTTCATATAACAATACCCAGAGGCCAACCACGTTGTTAGACTACTCTGTAGTCCAATTGTTTTTTTGTGTTTTTTTTTTACTTACTTTTTTTTTTTCCACTTGGGTATGTGTTGTTGTGTTACTTAACTTTTCCCGGTAGGGGAGGGGGTCCTACCGCAAAGAGAACTGAATAAAAAAAATAGGTAGAGGGTAGAGGGCTCGATAACTACTAACCGTTTTTAATTTTCAATTCACTACGGGCGGAATACTGGTCAATTGGAAATACTACTTTCACTTTGGGGTCGAGATGATAAACGTGGGTTTCTATGGCGAGGTCCGTCCAATAACTTGGCGGACCCCTAATATAAGTATGATGTCATCGTTTTGAAAACCAAATTGACCAATTGCTAACAAGGATTTGCGGGGTTTGTATCTGGGGAGGGTTATCGCTGTGACGATATCAGAGCCTGGTGTCCGTGTTGGCTATAACACACCGTAGGTGCCCAAAAGCATTTTTGAACAGTTGTGGAAAAAAGAAACCCCAACATAATTTTATTGAGAGGCAAATCAATTTGATCGGTATTCAATCTTATAAGTACATATTCATTGTTATTGTGCGAGATTAGAACTTTTTATGACTTGTATTAAGCGCGAGCAATTGTGAAGTAATCACAGGCAAGTGCGAATTATAAATCGCAGCTACACAATTCCCAGGCATGGAACCATATGCACAGATTGACTGTAAGTTATAAGCCTTATGTCTCATTTTAAATTTAAATATGCTCATTTTCTCTAGGACTTTTTTGCACTTAGCGGTATTGGTGTACATACATACGCAAGGTATTTTTAATCATTTAGAGATTAATAACAAAGCGAAATGGATTTTTTTTCTAACCCTCACCCCCTCAAAAAACAATGCAATGTGCTCTCCAAGGCAGCAAACGTGTTTTACACTCTGCCTGTCATGATTCACTCACGCCCGTTTTCTCTGCCACAACAGATTACAACCGTGGCAGTGCGTAGCCCACGTATCTTGAGGCATGGTACCCATACTAATACTACGCATCTGCTCGAAAAAAAAAACCAGCGGAACACAGTCACAAACTTCACAGCTACAGTCAAAAAAACTCACAGATTAGTGCACGATTCATGCGAACATCCCCCAATATTGCAAGATCCATGTTATTTTGATGCAAATTAGTACATTGAAAGCCATAGATCGATTTTCAAGAATGAAGGGACTCATTTTTCCGATAGGTGAAGGTAGAGGTAGAGAAGATTTTTAGAGAAACTTGCACGTACTTAAAATAAAAATCACAAGAAAGTAGATGAATTTCGTGGAAAATATTACCAACTGAATGTTTTTATATCGCGGTGACCTTGCATTCATCAAAAGTCATAGTCGATTTTTTTCCGAGGGGAGTGTCATGAAACTCTCGCTATCACCAACCTTAGCGGGGGGCGGCATCTCTTGAATGGATTAATATTTCGTATATAATTAAAAAAGCCGGTATGGTATTGTAAACAGTGCCCATTACCTGAAGGTCCCTGAGCGTATCTTTTGTTGGATAAGCCATTGTCATAAGTGGCCTAATTCAGCCTTAGTTACGGCCGGTGAATGGTTCACGATATTAGAATAGAAGGAGCAAAATGATGATAATAATAATAGATAATGATATTATAATGGGGTAAATAAGATGGGACATGCACAGCACACAAAAATAAATTTTAAAAAAATGCAAAAAATCGAGAATATCTCACATGGGATGCTGTAAAAGGATTGGGGTGGTGGTATCAGCCTGTTTAGGGACATCCTTTAACAACTTCTAGGTGGACAACACTGAAAATATGCTACAGGAAAAAAAAAATGGCGAACCGTTTTCAAAATGGCCCCCCATTTTTCCGAGACTATTTCGATCATTTGACAGTGTACATAGGGTGGTGATTGTGGTTGTCTCTGCCTGAAGTTTTAGGATCACTAAAAGCCAATTATGTAACACCACCGAAGTGATTGCATCTGCCACAAATTCAAAATGGACGCTATAATGGCGCCAAAACTTGGAAAATATACATTGTCTCCTTATTTTCCTTACCCAAATTCATGGTGTCAAAATACTTTTTAAAGCTGCACAATGTGTGACGCACAAACAACCACGAGTCACTGTCCAAGAGTTTGCCAAAGTTAAACATTCCCGTGATGTCACATGAGGTGTAAAGTAGAATCATCCAGGGTGTATTAATTTCCAAAGCACAAACAGGATCTCGTAATGCGGCATGTAGGCAATTTAGTGTGTAGTGATGCCGGTTTAATAACAATAATTACAAAATTTGGTTCTTCTACTGATGGTAATATAAATCATGAATAAGATGGATCTGGAAGGCACGTTGAATTAGGTGGCATTCACGTAGGAGATTCAAAACAAAACAGGCTCAAAGCGCTGATGACAAAGCATCCAAGACAAGCTGAAAAATAGCCAAAACTTTATTACACAAATGTGTTGGCCAAGTTTGTAATTATGGTTGCGATATGATTGTTTCCATTGGCACCAACAGTTTACTTGGGTGATTGGCCGGACTGGTAATCATTCTGCTGGCCTATATGCAACCTGGAGTATGCAGTATTTGGTCTGCTATTCCTTTTTCCAATATTTTAGAACTTGAGGCCACTAAAGTTTACGTTACATTCATCATTCCATGTTTATTCTTTTTGCTCATATCATCCATGATAGACCTTGTAAGTAAGAAGAACCCAATCGTAATTATTTATCAATACCACAATATAACGAAACAATTCATGTGCAAACACAGTGTTGAATTGATATATACAGAATTACAATAAAAAACAGACATAATCAGGGTTTTGTGCTTTTGGGGATCAATAAATATTAACATCGGGAATTATCTACCCACCCTCTGTAACAGTATGTTGAATAAGTGTTTTGTTATGACAAAACCTGCACCGGCAACCTATGGCTTGTTTGTTGTTACAGCGGGCTGTTTGAAAGAAAAATAGTGTTTGTAAAAATGCATCTGCACAACAATAGTAAGATTCGCCCTCATCCTCAACTCCCCCAAACTATATTATGATTGCTGATTCTTCGTTCAAAAATCATCTAGGAATATTGGCAACAGAACCTTTGGGCTTTGTTGGCCAATTCAAGACCAATCTAATTCGAAGCTTCGATGTTCTGCCATTCTTCACTGGTGCTGCCGGATGTACTGAGCTGGGCTGCATTTGGTCTTTGAAGTGCTTGGTGGGGTCACTTGCTGCGTTTACCCGTGCAGAACTCTCTGTGGAATACCTTTGGATGGCAGACCTACATGCATGGCAGATCCCCGTCCGTATCAGATTCCTGCCCATGTATCTTGTCATTAACGTGGCTTCAATTAAACTGTGTATATTGACACACTCCAAGACTTCGCTGTTGAAATAGAACTGCCACAAGGAGCTGCTGGCTTTGGCAAGGTAATTGTCCCATTCCTGACTACCATCATTCAGATGACTCTTCCCAGGTGAAGTACTCCACTGAGTTGAGCATTGGTGGTTGTAGGCTCCCTTGGTTGGTTTTCTGATGCAGTACTTCATTTTTTCTTGAGACCGAGGTAAATCCGAAAGGCCTTTTTTTTTGTGGGGGGGGGTGGATTCTTCTGCAAAACAATTGGAATTGCAATAGGGGCCCTCCGCTATGGGCGACAAGTGCACAATCGTCGG
Source organism: Ophioderma brevispina (assembly GCA_023653785.1). NCBI lineage: Eukaryota > Metazoa > Echinodermata > Ophiuroidea > Amphilepidida > Ophiodermatidae > Ophioderma > Ophioderma brevispina. The sequence goes on from JAMKCH010067182.1 coordinate 58,378, forward strand.
CAAAAGCAAATCAAGGATCATCACTTCAGTGTTTTATTATGGGCAAAAGTCTCCTGAGGTCGAAGACACCTCCCTTGTTTCTGAACCTGATATATATCCTCTGTATGAGAGCCTCTATGGCCTCGACTAGAAAAGAGTATGGGAGCAAGGACACACCTTGGCTTGACCCTTACATCGATGCACAATGGCGAGACCGTTACAACACTTCTTCATCTGAACTTAAACAAATGTAGAGCGAGGGATCAGGAAATGCTCTTAAAGTCCCAGTAATGTGTGAAACCTCCTCCAAAATCTTATGGGAACATTCCATTCCAATAAAAGGGCCACAAAAAGATACCTACGTGAATCACTTGTGAAATTGATTATATCATGTCATGAATAGGGTAGATTCACACCATCACCTGTACTTTTCTATTACTCTCGAAAACAATGGCACCACAATTGATGTCATCACCAACCCAAATTTGAATTCTTTCTGGTCCCTCTCTGTAGACTTGACACAAACCACATCAATTTTTTTGCATTCCTGGGACTTTAACGCTATATATGTGGCACCATCAAATTGGAAAGACACGGAACATAATATATTGTATTTAAGTGTTGGTACCATTTTAACAATCATTTTGTATTTGTTGAGAGTGTGAACTTCTAAAATCAGGACACCAAAACCACACTCTATCACTCTGGGCTTGCGATATGGTTCAACTAGTTTTGAATGTCGGCCATTTTGAAAAAAAGGCGTCATTTTCTGTGTATTGTAATGGGTGTGTTATTGTCATGGGTGACCACCTAGAAGGTGTTAAGGGGAGGTCCCCTGCTGACACGTGAAACCACACGATCTTTACAGCATTACCATGTCAGGTTTCAATCCACGCATGACCCATGGGTAACTGAATATTTTCTATAAGGGTACACACCACTAATTACCCTTTTGGCGGCCACTTCGCAAACATTATTCACAGCAATAGTCCGTACATCACGAGGAAAATCCGAGTTAGAGTTTATTGATACTATTGCGCACATTGCATAAATTGGTCTCTTTACCGATTTTATATAGCTCGTGCATTGATATTCATGAAAGAAAATTGTTGATTAAGCTTATTTTGCTTTTTACTGGAGGATTAACACACATACCACACGTGCGTTTCCGGTTTCGGGCCGAAAATTTAGTAGCGAAATTACTACCCTCCGAGAAAAGCGCTAAAATATTGCAAAATTTTTACGGAATAGTTGTGATCAATTTTGATTGTATAAAGAAAGTCTTGGAAAAACAAACTGTGCAACGCTCATTTTCTGAGCAAGGTAACTCGAGATACCAAAACAAACCAATGATAGAACAGAATTTTTATTACAAAGTCTATGGAAAGGCGTCGTAATAGTGGTGTGCACCCGTAACTGAATTACAACAAACCCGGCGCGAACCTCTTCAAAGGTATCACAAATATTGTGATTAGTAAGGGAAAATAAGTTCCAAATTTTACTCAATATATACTGCTGCTTTCACATGATTTGAAGAGAAGGTATGTGTTTTAGGGCGGGTTTTGCCCTTATAGTTATATCCGGTACTGCAAAACAATAATTTACGTTAGTGAGGGACTGTTTCATGAGCTAATAATTAACACTTTGTTCATTTTTAAATGTTCATATTTCATATTAAATCTTGCATTTTTTAAATGAAATTCAATGTGTTTTTTTTTTTTTCCCTGAACATTGGAAGTAAATTTGGTGTGAAGGCAAACTTACAAAAAAGTCCATGTTTTTTTAAATTATACCGTACACTGTCAAAAATGTTCAATAAAAAGTACGTTGTTTTACTGGCAGCTAGGGACTTAACAACAGTTTTAATTAAAAACGACGTTTTTTACAGTTGTTTGCACGTTGTGAGTCCAGGTGACAGTAAAACAACGGTTTTTTTTTTTTTTTAAGAACATTTTAACAGTTGTACATCAGTAAAATGCTACATCACAGTTGTGATTGTGTTTGGGTTAATTTCAATCTGCATGATTGGGGCCCATGTAACTTTTGTGATCGGGGGCCCTAATTAATTGAATTGATAAGTGCTTTAACCAAATGTGATCATATTTTGTTGCATTTATATATAACACATGTACCAAGTTCATGACGACGATTGATCCCCAAAATATTAAGAATACATAAGTAACAAATAAGTGGTTTAAAATGACTGGTTTAAGTTGAGGTAAAAAGAAATATATTTTGAAACTTATCCATTTCTGTCAACAAAAAAGACGGTTTTAAAATGCAAATTTTATCAGCTTGATCAACTGTATATTTTTACAACAAACGGGCTATTTAACGGTACACAATGTAAAAAAGGTCTCATGAGTGGGCAAATTGATAACTAGTGCTTTTCTATTCTCTACACATTCCAACTCTGTACTAACAGATACATTACATTTTCAGGTATAATGATTTATTTCTTTTTACAATTACCGTAGATGAAAGTTTTAACGTATTTTGTTAGCAGAAATGGATGCCCGTATAATATTCTGCCAAAAAATTACAATTCTTTACCATGTATGTTGCTAAAAACCAGTTAATTACACCCTGAATGCGCAATTTTAGTCTCTAAATGTAAACGAGTGAAAATTTTCACTCCTCAAAAGAGTGACCCTCTTTTTTTAAACCCACTCCAAAAGAGTGGTTTGTACTTAAAAAGAGCAAACTTCAAATCAAAAGAGGGAATCCATACTCCAAAAAGAGTGGGATTTCCACTCGTTTTCATGTTGTCCTTCGTTAAACTCCTCAAACGATGGGACATCCCTATTTTTTTGAGTGATTTTTTAATCTTTTTGAGTGGAAAAAATTCATCTTTTTAAGTACAAACCAATTCATTTGGAGTGGTTTCAAGAGTTTCACTCTTTTGGGGACTAAAATTTTCAGAAGGAGAAGCACTGAGTTTGTGTGGTGAGCCTTCACAGCGCGTTGCGAGGTTCACCAACGCGTGTGAGGCTCATAAGCATAAGAGTATAAGCCGCGCAAACGCGTTGTGAAAAGTTACAGCGGTTTTGGAAATTCCCGCAACGCGTTGCCGACAATCTCACATTAAACGCACTGCGAGGCCTTCACAACGAGTTGCAAATTTTCACAACGCGTTGCTTGCTGCAAACATGGGTGTGGGCCCTTTGCAAAGCATGTGAAGCTAGAATACACAATAATGAATGTACTACCTAACGACGAGATAATGTCTCTCAATGCAAAAGCATATTCCCGTTTAATCCATTATGTAACAAATGCCGCGGTAGACGTTCTGCTAATTGTTTTTTAAAAGGTGATGAGTGTTTTCTTCATACTGGTCCGTTTATTTAATTCAGTTCGATTTGAAGTCCATGTTGAAAAGTTCCGTTAGTTTTGCTTCTTTGTTACTTCGTTATATCTGCAAATATATAAAAAAGAGAAGAACTGAAAATATTTACAACTCAAAAATCAAAATACAAGTCTGGGTCAAATCAGGAGGTTATATAGAGTCTTCGGGTAGTCCCAAATTGTGTAAGCACGATTTCAATACGGAATAAATCGCAATCTCATAATAGTGCGCAGTTCACAACTCATAGAAAACGTTCACACAATTGGCACACGCAGTGGTGGAACAGAATAATCAGAATCAGGGCCAGCCCGCAGGGGCCAGTGGCATGATACGCATAAAAACTAGTATATAAATTATGTACACTCCGCATAAAATAAGGCTGACTCACGAGATTTGAAATAGGCCCTATAATTTTTTGTGTATTAATTCGAAATAGCCAACACATGAGATAGTCACCTAAATGCCAAATTCAAAGTTGACATGAAATCGCCGCGCGATTCATGAGGTAAACATTGATGTATAGTTTATAAAGCGATACGGTGTGAATGAAAAACAAAAATTCCGGATTCGGAATTTATAGCTATTCGATTTTAAAGTCAAACTTAAGTTTTGTTTAAACCAGAGTCCATAATTTTCCCAAAATTTGATTTCAAAATGTAGCTATAAACGATTTTAAAAGGAAATATTGAATTTTGTTCTGCGCATGTTAACATCTTACGTGTAGTAATTCGACATGAATTTATATATAGAGGACGTGTGGTAAAGGCTCGTCACAACGCCGATTTTTTTGCTAGGAAACCACTTCCAGATTGCTCAAGAATGGTGCCGCGATTGACCAATTTTGAAAATCGTGAGCAATTTTTTCTTTCATGTGTAAGTTTTTTTGGCAGGGTCTGGACTTCTTTCTGTACAGGTCTTTCTGTCTCTACCGATATTATTTGCTAGAAAACCACTTCCCGACTGCTCTCAAAACTGGTTGCCGAGTGGCCATTTTCGTAAATCGTGAGGTAATTTTCTGTTTCTATTAGTAGTTTTGGCCAAGTCTGGGATGTCCTGTACAGTCATTGTGTGGTCGGGTGAAGTGCAAATTGAAAAAAAAACGCCCACGATTTTTTCTTACAGCTTAAACAATCGTGGCGGGTTTTAAAATCCGGAAGGTCGGTTTGAACACATGAGCGGTTTGGAAGCGGGTAGCGGTACAGCGAGGGTATTTGACGTGGGGTGTATGGGTAAGTGGTGGTTGTTGTGTGTGCAGTTGGAAGTGGTCGGGCCATGATCTGCTTCAAGAGGGAGAAAAAGAAAGAAAGGAGAAAAGATGCACAGCCAATGGGACTATTGTTAACTCCCGGCGACTAAACTTCGGCGACTACAGAAGATGAGTCGCCGTACGAACAGTCTTTGACAGCGGACATGTCACAACGTGTGCCTACGGGCTTTTCAAATCGGAATCGCTCATTGCAGTAGTTTTGCGAAATACCAAGTTCTCGCTTGTGTCAGGGCAAGGGGTAGCGACACGATCTGCTCGATTTGGGCATTGGGGATTCCATGCCTAAGAGGGAAAAATGACTGCTCCTGGACAAGTCGTTTGCTTACTTATTGTTCAGTGGACGTTATCTGATGAATCCACTCAACCAAAATGAACAATTTTTTTCAGGCAAGATGCTCAATTAACCATTCTTATCACAAAATACAATCCACAGATATCAAATTTTAAAAAAGTGGAAACACGGCCTATCACTTCCATTTTGGGTAAAGCTTTTATTGGTCACCCTGCATGGAAATGTAAACATACTTAATTCTTTGATTTATAAGCTAAAACCAATGCATTTCCACATTTTTTATTGTCGTTACTGCCATGTTTTATCTTGTTGATTTCATGATGCTGTCGCCCACTGCTAGGCGTTTCAGTATCCTTGTCTCGTTGCACTGTTTAAAATAACCCTTGTAAAAAAAACAGGGGGATTTTTTTTTAAAAAACAGGGATTTGGGACTCACAACGTGCAGAAAAGTGCAGACACAAGCCTGCTGGTAACACGGAAAAGTGTTAACTTAGGTCCGAATTAAAAGCAAATGGACAAGCTAAATTCAGTGGATATTGCTAAAGAAACTTAATGAATCCAGCATGCTTAAACAGTTGACCAGGTAGTTACAATGTATGATTCCAAAGTTCGTACTGTCCTAAACAGCCCTGCACCAGGAAAAGGTTTAAAATCCGGACAAATAGAACCCGCTTTCCATTGTTTAGAGTAGTGTGAAATTAAAGTCAAACTCAGTTCTCGCAGGTATGAGCACAAGTGGCGAAAATCTCGTACCCCTGAAAAAACAGGAGGAAAGCTTTACATGACCAAAAGCAGAGGTTAATCAGGGTAATGGAAACAAGAAAAATTGAATATTATAAAGGACAAGTTATCCGCTGCAGACACGAGCTGCAAACTGTAAATACCTTGCGAACAAGGACAACCGTTTTTACCAACCTGTGACTCAACTGAGTCACTTTGTCAAAGGTTTGACCTGCCTTTTTTGTAGAAAAGAAAAAAAAAACAGTATCAAAAATCAGAACAGCTTTAGATAATATGGAATCTAGCAGTGACTGCACTGCTGATATGTCAGATGAAATTGGTGAATTTAAACAAAGGCCAAATGGCATAGTTTTTTTAAGAAAGTTCAAAAGTTGTCACTGCAGATGAAATAGGCAAAATAGTGAGAGGTTGATTTGCTTGTAACAGTAATAAAGCAAGTGTAATCGAACCCATGACCCCCTTGGTTATTGAAAGATCATCTTGAAACCTTTCTTCCAACTCACTCGTATCATAATTTGGTCGCTGAGAACTGGTAATTCCCTGTATCACTGGGAAGAAGAGCCGTGAATCTCAAAATTCTTAAGAAATAATAACTAGACCGTAATGCCTTTAAGACTACAGACCGGTCTCAAATATTTTATTTTTGTCCAAAAGCTGCTTGAGATTGAAAAGGTTGTTACAACGCAGCTTAATAATCCATTTTAACGTACAATTTGGGTGAAGGAACAGTCGGCTATACAAATCAAAATTGTAAGTACCGAAAACTTGTTTGCCTTTATTAAGGTGAAAGTGATCTGTGTTGAAGGCTGTAGGGACAGACATGAGGGTGGTTGTAATGGTACTTTTTGATCTGTCTGCAGCATTCGACACCAATGTGACCAGTTGTGCTGCTCGAGCGCCTGCATAATGATATTGGTGTGTCGGATACGGCATTTAGTTGGTTTAGGAGTTACCTTGAGTCTAGAGCTAGTAGTGATGATGTATCGATAAGCTTTTCTGAACAGTCAAATTCTTATGGTGTGCCACAGGGTTCTGTAGTCGGGACCAGTTAAATTTGTTATCTACACTTCAACCACCCTGGGTCGATTATTCGTACATCAATGTTTGCTTTATTCATTGCAGATGACACACAACCTCTAATTTATCATCAATCAAAGTACCTGGTTCAGTCAAACAGCCCTTAACAGATTACAAAATTGTTTACTGATCTAAAGACATGGATGAACAAGAACAAACTTAAACTTAACGATGAAAAAACAGAATTTTTCATAGCTGGACCATCATTATCAACGCTGTCAAAAGCTTCCCAAACTACAGCTGGCAGTTGGTGATAGCATCATCGAGCCATCACGCAATATACGAAAAACTAGGGACAGTTTTGATGAAAACATACAATGAGCAAACAAAATAAACTCACCACGCCTCATATCATCCGGAAACTTCCAACTTCGCAATATCCGCCGTTTATGCCGCTCTACCTGGACAAGGACACACCCGTCCTCTCGTTGTTCGGCACTTTCCTTTCCCCCGTACGTTGATTACGGGAAGGAAATGCCCTTTTGTATGGTGCTAACTCACGTGCCCTTAAAATAGCCTCCAATCTCTACAACACCGTGCAGCGAATCCTTTTCTCAGCCTCCAGACTTGATAGTCCATTACCTCTTTATGCAAACCTCCATTGGTTACCGGTCACAAAACGCATTCAATATCCCAAAATATGTCTGTATGCTACACCATGCTTGGTTGAAATGATTGTGGTCCTGGAATATTGTCTGCTTTATCACTTATAGTAGAGCCACACCTCAAGGCCTCTGCAGCGGATAAAATAAAATAACTTGCTCTCAGTTGCCTAAAGTAGGTTAAGCATTGGTGAAAAGCCTTTTCTGTTTGCAGGGTCCCTCACTAGAACTCCTTTCCCAACCGCATGTTACGAGGTGCAAATCCTCTGTATGTTCAAAAAGCTCTTGAAATCACATCTGTATTAAGTGTACTTGATAATATGTGTTGTGATGATATTTTCTTCATGCTCATGGTTTTTGTTGCACCTTGATCATGTATTTGGATATTGCGCCCGGGGTGGGGGCCACTTCTCAATGACAAGAGGGTATCATCCGTTTCCAAGCAATCACAAAAACACCCTAAAACGTATTTTCGAAGCTGAATTTTCACCCTTAAACACCATATCAGCATGTGCTGTTAGCGACCCTAAACAGTTGCTCTTGATGGAATTTGCGCCAGCTAAACAAGTATCAGTGGCGCAATTTTGCATACCCCTAACAAAGTTTATTTGTCTTTCTTCTCCCTACCCTAAGCAAAAACAAAAAGTAATTGATGCTCAATTATCACCCCTTTATACGTTAAAAAACCCCAATACATATTCTTAGTGTATTTTGCACACCAGAGAGGCTTGTATGAGCTTGGTGTAATTCAGAAAAATATATGGGGAAAGTTAATTTTTCAGTCGGGAATATCGAGGAAAGGGAAGAGAAATGCGTTTTGAGCCAGGGGCGTATCAACAATTATCAGGACAGCGGCACGACTAGTCGATATAATAAAAGTCGACCATTAGGGCTGCCTGAGCGGTCCATTGCGGATACATGCAAGCAGCGGGGGGGTAAGGGGCAGGGGGGGGGGGTGGAGGTGGCTTGCAATCTTCACTTTCCAAACGCGCATTTTCATGCGAATTTGATATTAAATAAATTTGAAATTTGTGATCACTATAGCAAAATAGGTATGATAAAGGGGCGTATAAAAGTAAAAAGATGGGTTAAAGTGGTCCAGAGAATTAATATAGTAAGGGGCGCAGAGGAGGGGGTGGCCCGCTTCTCTCTCTCGCGAAAGCGCAGAAAGAATGCATACCAAGCAATGTTTGCTTTCCGAAACACATTTTCTCATGCAAATTTGGTAAAACAATGTATATTTGTAAGTGGTTAACTTTAAAATGCTCATAGGTAGGCCAATGCTAGATGCGTATAAACAGAAAAAAAATATAGTTCATGCATGTTAAGGTTTTATTTGAACTAATCATAAAAATTTAAAGATGTTCATGGGAGTTCGTAAGCGGCACAGTGGGGGTCCCGAAACATGGGGTATTTAGTTTCAAGACAACTTTCTCTGGGTACAAGATTCCGGAGATTCGCATTGAGAAACGTTATTTTAGCCACTTATTTCCGCATTTGGCAGGCAGCGAATAAATCAGCTTTTCCCTGAACATTGCCGAATCCGCGCAAGTATGCACCCAAATTATGTCCCAAAAAGTTCTTTTATTATAAACCTAGAATTGGACTGAATTTAAATAATTATGAGTTGTAATTGCTAAGACTTTTTTCCGTTTCATGGGTAAGTGATTAGAACAATTTGGTTATAGCGACGACATAAATCAGGGCAATAAACAACAGTTTTGTCGTCATTTCTCAATCTCAAACCAACAGGCCTGTACTAAATATCATGTGTATGGTTTCTTTACCGCGCGTAGCGCGGAAAAATTTTGGTAAAGGGACATCGCGGGATAAGGAATGAATGACGCCCCCTCTATAGTTTTCATGAGACGGATGAACTTGAAAGTTTTGCATAATAAAGCGACATGCGCAAAGTTTACCTTTTGCTGGTTTTTTTCAAAAAATCCCACTTACATAATTCCCCACAAAGTCGGTTTTTTGTAATTATAATACAGGCTTCAATGGACCAATTTAAAATTCAATATTTGGACGCATTTCCACCCCAAGAACCACAAGCCGCGTTGCAAGGGATGTGTGCTATATTATTTAGCAACTGATATGTGAGTGGCCGTTCTGGTTCTTGGGGGTGGAATGGATGGAAAGACCTCATTTTTCCATTTGTGTTTTCTGGGGGGACCGGAACACTAAATGGAATGCCAAACAACAAAAACAAAACTTTTTACATACAAACCATACCATGTCGCTATATGGTAAGGCATGACTTAATCTACCAAGGGCTTGTTCAGTAGCTAGATGAGACATGTAAGAACAGCCAACCATGCACGTTCCTGGGATCATAAATATATACTAAAAATACAGGGGATGTTTATTGCTCTATACAATGGTTGAATGAAAGCTATTGAACCATGCGAATGAATTGTAATTGTATGAGCTCATAGGGAGTTAACTTGATCATGTATAACTAGCGCGGTTTCAGGGCCATTGTGTTTTATTCCAAAGTCTGCTTGGGTGAAGACGGTTATATAATCCAAAACTCTTAGCAGCATAAGATATATAGGTATTTGGGTATGGTTATAAATTGGGCGGGCCTCATGAGCCTCTTTGTAGCTTTATGAAGGACAAAGGTCTATCAAGAGGCGTCACTTACAAGCTCATTGAAAAAGGGCAGCTATGCAAAATCTTCATGTTTCTTATCTAAGTAATCAATGTCATGAAAATGGAGGCATTGCTCTAACTTTGCTTTTTCCAGAGAGCATGCCCTTGAAGTAATTCTCGACTTTTCTCCTTTTTCTTGATTACAAGTGATGTTGGGGGATAAAAAAACCACCTTGGTACATGATAAAGTGGTTGTCAAAACACCAACTCAAAAATTGATGGTGAAATATAACTATTATGATATAGAGGGCCTCCTTCTTCTCCTTATCCGGCGCGATTTCTTTAGGGATTTGAAAGCATAGGTTTGAAGGCAAGTACCGACTTCCGGACAATTTTTTAAAATTTTGTTATGCTGAAATAAATATGGACCCTAAATGGTAAGTCCTCCATTTTAGAATATATAACCCTATTTATTGATTTTTAGTGATTTTTAGGGGACCCTTTTCACGTAAGTACCGTAACGTGCTGATCCTGAAAAAATACCCTTTTTACGTGAATTCTTGGACACGGGTGATACCCCTTGTCTATGAAGACCTGATCCCCCAGGGTTTATGCGCTTTATAAGAAATCTTATGTATGTAGGTATTGTAAATGGGTAAAATAAATGGAGCCGTAAAAAATACGAAACCATGGAGGAAAAGTAAAATAACGGCCACCCGCGTCCGTATCCGTTAGAATCTCATCTTCACGTTAGTGTGGGTTTTGATGTTCAAACAACATAAGATCGAACACGTTATTACCAATCCTATGACAAATTTTCACGTTGTAGCTGATGGCATCTACAAACGTTGTAGGTACGTCACCACGTGGTGTAAAAAAGGTTTATTTCGGAAGGGAAAACAATTTCGAGGAAGGAAAAAAGGAATAAACAAAGGAAAACGTA